>CAUYRH010060523.1:0-10280 GCA_963574655.1 Perodicticus potto
GAGAGGCTGGTGGTCAGCCCTGGGATCAGTAATCCCTAGAAGACGAGGCTCCTGGGAGGCTGCCAGGACCTGGTTAGTGAAGGTTCTGGAAGTAAAGCAGCCAGCAATAGGAATGGCTCCAGGGGCAGCAGCAAACTTCAGCACAGTTCGCTGGGTGATCTTCCTGGACAAGAAGACACTGACATCAGCAGGCTTTTCAATGGGCAACAATGGCTTGAGCAGCAACAGAAGCTTCTCCCAAGTCCTCTTCAGATTTATGATGTAGATGCCATCATTTTTCCTTTTGTAGATGTCCTGTTTCATTTGGAAGTCGAGGTTGGTGCCACTTAAGTGGGTTCCTGCTGCAAGGAATTTGAGGACATCTTCCTCCTTCATTTGCAGGACATGAAGGGCTCCGGACATTGTGAAAATTTCCCTTTAAGTTATGGTGGGAATCCAGAACAATGCCGTATGGGCCCTCCCTGAAGCGGCGCAGAAAGCTATCTTGTTTGAATTTGGAAATATATTTTTGTTCAGTGTTATCCAGATGTTTTCCAGTGTATGTAATTCAGGGGAGTTTAAAGGGAGTAAACAACTGTTTGCTATTGCTAAATATTTTTTGTTGAGTATATTTGGATAATCTACCTGCTTCCATTTGACTGATTATATATTAAATTTCTGGAGATTGACATTGATGTTCTTTGAGCTACTTTGTTATTCAGCATTTCTTTTATATAACAGTGATGATATACCATTTTATTTACTCTTATTTCATGTAAATTTGTCCTTACTAACAATAAGGTACGTGGAAAGATAATTGGCTTTGGATTTACACTCAGTTCAAAACAAATGTTAGTACTGATTTGGGGATCGCCTTAGCCCAATAGCCTTAGCCTCTTTTACAATATAAGATTATTATTGATATTGACTCTATTCAGAAAAAATGAAAGAATAGATGAAAAATGAAATTGTAATGCCTCTTGGGTTTTTTCCCTGTATTTTCTCCCATTTCTCTGGTATAGTATCTGATAATGAAGTGGTTTGATTTTGAGAGCAGAAGTCCTATCCTAGTAGTCCTATGTTACTAGTATTGTGCTGTGGTTTTACTTAGTGCTGGATAAATGTTGGATTTGTTTCAGCTTAGAATGAAGTTATTATTGGGATTTGTAAGGTATTAACTGTTTATTCCATCAGTTCTAGGTAAATTAATATTTTATCACAGTCTCTAAAAGTAAATGACTGTTTGATCTCATCACTAAATTATGACCCAATGAAAAAAATCCATTCTGTTGCCATTTCTTTAGCATCTCAATTAGTGACTACCAGTGTTTTTCTTTTATCTTTGATGTTGCATTTCATTTTCAAAAGATAATTATCAAGTAGCTAAGTAGACTATAAGATGACAGCTTATAAAATTTCAGAATAGGTGTAGTTTATACTCCCTCAAAAATATTCATGAATATTAAGTTCAAATTTTTTGAAAACTTAATCTTTTCCCTTTACTACATTCTGTGCAGGTTTCCTTAGCTTATAATTTTCTTAATTTGAAGGGATGTGTGGGAGTTTAAGGTGAGCATAATGTCACAGCATAAAAGGTTGAAAAAAATTCTTCAACATGAAGAACAGGTAATAATGCATGAAAACATTTTGAAATCAATGCTTAAAGGATCTTCTAAATCATAAGCAGTGATGTTCAGAGTTTGTATATGTTTGCCATTTTTAAGGGGATTATAGTGCTCATATCTTAGGATTAATTTGGTATGAACACATTTTATCTTGTATGGATAAATAATTTGAAATAAAAATTCATAGTTTTGAAAAAAATCTAGGAGTCATGTTTTAATATTTCTCAGTGAAATAAGTAATTTTGCATGCAAATTTACCTAATACGTCTTTTTTGAAGTTTACTTTTTATGATATTAATACAGTCATTATAGGTTTCTTAAGATTCTTGTTTGCATGGCCTGCCTTTTTCTGTCCATTTACTTACACCCTACTTGCATCTTCCTATTTTAAAGTATGTCACTTGTAAGCATACAATATTAGATGTTTTAAAATCCATTCAGTCAATCTATGTCTTTTAATTGGAGTGTTTAGTCCATTTACATTTAATGTAATTATTTATTTGGTTGGATTTAGGTCTGTTATTTTACTATTTCTTTTTTATTCATTCTATCTCTTGTTTCTCAACTTTTCCTTCTTTGGGGTTAATTGAATATTTTTAGAATGCCATTTTGATATCTCTGATGTTTCAGCTAAAATTTTTTATAGGATTTTAATGGTTGTTTTAGAAATTCAGTATACAACCTTAACTTGCCAATCTACTTAAAGTTAAAATTATACTAATTCCTTATGGTGTATAAAAATGTAAAATCATTGAATACATTCGACCCCCTCATCCTTTATACTATAATTGTCATATACAAGGGGGGCCATAAAGTTCGTGTGCAATTTAAAGTTGCACACTGTTTTAAATTGCACACAAACTTTATGGTCACCCTGTATATTACATTTACATATGGCTTAAACCCCACATGCTTTGAATAATAGCAAAGAAATTTTTTAAAAAAGAACAAGTCTGTAGTTTGTATCTGACGCTTTTTGTTTCTAAGATATAAGTTTTTATCTGATGTCATTTCATTTCAGCCTGAATAAATACTTTTAGAATTTCTTATATAATGTATCTGCTGGTGGGCGGTGCCTATGGCTCTAGGAGTAAGGCGCTTGCTCCACATAGCAGAGGTGGTAGGTTCAAACCTGGCCCCAACCAAAAACTACAAAAAAAAAAAAAAAAAATTGTATCTGCTGGTGACAATTTTGCATTTGTTATTAAAGAGTATTTCTATTGGATGTGGAATTCTGGTTGACATTTGTAGAAATTCTAGGTTCTGTTAGTTTCCCGCTTACGAGTGTTGTTTTGTTTTAGCAGGCAGTTAAGTTTGCTGAGCTCACTTTTGCAAACTCCATCTTTCCAGGCAGCCAATGAAATCTTGCTTTACTTCTTTGTCTTATCTGGGCTGCCTGGAGTTTCTGCCCTGCACATGAATAGCTTAGAGATTAGCCAGAGACTTAGGGCTGAGTTTATACAGAGAATTTAGGGATTCATCCTTTGCAATGCAACTTACTCTTTTGGGGAATTAAATAGATTGTCCAACACTAGATCCATATATGTGTGGTGAGTTGACTTTCAACAAAGGTGCACGAAGTCATTTTAGTAGAGAAGATGATCTTTTCAACAAATGGTGCTGGAACAGATACCCATATGCAAAACAAAACAAAACAAACCCACTCTTTTTTCCTTTTATTAAGTCATATATACATCAAACTAAAAAGCTTCTGCACTGCCAAGAACACAGTAAGTAAAAAAATTTTAAAAAATAAAAAGGAACTTTGATTTATAGCTCACTTCATATGCAAAAAACTCAAAACGGATGATAGACTCAAATGTAAAACATAAAACTCTATCTGGAAGAAAACATAGGGATAATCTTTGTGACCTTGAACTAATCAAAGATTTATTAGCTGCTATAACAAACATGATCCATAAAGTTGAACTTTATCAAATTAAAAACATATATCCTTCACAAAACACTATTAAGAACATTAAAAAGATAAGCCATAGTCTGAAATTAAATATTTGCAGATCACATATCTGATAAAGCTCTTCTATCCAGAATATACATATTTTAAAAAATTCTCCCAAAACTTAATAACAAGAAAATAAACCACTTAGTTTTTTAAAATGAACAAAAGATTAGATCAAATACTTAGCCAATGATAGTATAGGGATAGTAAATTAAAAGATGCTCAACTTCCTAAGTCATTTGGTAAATGCAAATTAAAACCAAAATGAAATACTACTAATTGTCCATTAAAACAACTAAAATAAAAAAGATTGAGTATATGGAGTGAAAGTGTGGTGAGGATGTGGAACAGTTGGAATCCTCATACCCTGCTGGTAAGAATGCAAAATGGTACAGCCACTTAGGAAAACACTGTGTCAGTTTCTTGAAAATTTAAGTATATAGTTGCCATATGATTTGATCGTTTCACTCCTAGGTATTTATTCAAAAGAAATGAAAGCATATATCCATAAAAATACTTGTGCAGTAATGTTCATAGCATATTAATAGTAAGTGGATGGATGAACAGTGTATGGAATGCTACTAAATAAGCAGACAACACATTTACAAATGTGTTTTCGCAAGTAGCATGGACCCACCGTCCTTTTAGCTTCCAGTATCAGTTTTCTTACTTTCTACTATTTAGCCCCTTAGCTGGAGTTGTATATTTAGTGGGGGTTTTTTGTTTGTTTTTGACATAATATTTAGTGTTTTTGTTATGTTGTTGGTACTTCTGTTGCCGATTTCTGTATTAGTCCAAATGGGCGAGGTTATACTGTGGTCACCCCAAGTCTCAGTGACTTAAAATAAATATTTGTTTCTTTGTTGTGTGCTATGTGTCCATTGTGGGTTGGCTAACAGTTCTGTCTGAGTTGCAGGCTGGTATTTCATTATCGGAAACATTGCTGGTGAATGTTGACTAGTTTAAAGTTGCTTGATATTTAAGAGTCAAGATGAATTTTCAAGCCAGAGTACTTTATTTTCTTGGTTGGCTCTTTTTTTTTTTTGGAGACAGAGCCTCAAGCTTTCACCCTGGATAGAGTGCCATGGCATCACAGCTCACAGAAACCTCCAATTCCTGGGCTCAAGCGAGTCTCTTGCCTACACCTCCCAAGTAGCTGGGACCATTTTTTGGTTGCAGCCATCATTGTTGTTTGGCGGGCCCAGGCTGGATTCAAACCCACCTGGTGTGTGTGGCTGGCGCCTTAGCCCGCTGAGCCACAGGTGCCGAGCCCAGAGTACTTTATTTTCATCAGCATTAGTTGACATGAAAATCTTTACCTAATGGCACCAGTGACTGTAACTTTCTTTAATCCATTGTATAAAAAATTATATAGGGCGGTGTCTGTGGCTCAGTGAGTAGGGCGCCGGCCCCGTATAACAAGGGTGGCGGGTTCAAACCTGCCCCTGGTTGAACTGCAACAAAAAAAAAGCCAGACGTTGTGGCGGGCGCCTATAGTCCCAGTTACTCAGGAGGCTGAGACAAGAGAATCGCTTAAACCCAGGAGCTGGAGGTTGCTGTGAGCCATGAAGCTATGGCACTCTACCAAGGGCGACAAAGTGAGACTCTGTCTCTAAAAAAACAAACAAACAAAATTATACATAGTATCTTTGGACTTTTGTTTACCTTGTAAGTGGTTTCTTAGGTCAAAAGTATGTAATATTCCTGTGTGTTAGACAAGGAAGCTGAGGTCCAAAGAGGGTAATGAATTGCTAATGGCCACACAATGGTAAAACTAGAGTAGAACCCAGGATTCCCAATACTTTTGTGCAGATTGGAGAAAAGTAAATGTATTAATACCATCTATTTACACATTCTTTCTTTTGGCAGTGTCTTCAGCAGGCCATATTTAAGAGGTGTCTCATACTCCCTGTTACCAGTGGCTGGAACACAATGGATCACATAGGGACGATAGACACGGAGGATGAAGTGGGACCTTTAGCTCATCTTGCTCCAAGTCCTCAGAGTGAGGCAGTGGCTCATGAATTCCAGGAACTTTCCTTGCAGCCCAGTCAGCACTTACCCCCTCTGAACGAAAGGAAGAATGGTGAGTTCTTCAACATTTGCAGTGTGAACTTTGATTTAAAGATTTATCCTCGGGCGGTGCCTGTGGCTTGAAGGAGTAGGGTGCCCGGCCTCTTATACCGGAGGCGGTCTGTTCAAACCCAGCCGGCCAAAAAACAAAAAAAGATTTATCCTCTTCGTGTAGTAACTTTTTGGTCAGTTACATTCAGCAGTCTGTCATAGAGGAGAACCTCATTAAGGTACTGGGTGGTTTTGAGTAACAGAATTTTACTCTTCATCCAATTCTTTCATTATTTTCTAGTAAATATCTTTAATAGCAACATTACCTTTGAAAAGTTTTAGATCCAGTCTAAATAATAAGCAGAAGCTTATTGCTGGAGTGGCACTGGAAAGTAGCTTTCTCTGCTCTGGAGAACATGGGCATGATGGCATTCTCCTCCCACTCTGTCCACCTCTTCTGTGTTTTTGTCACCTTTATTTCAGAACTAACAAAGTTTAAGCTGTCTTAGTGATCACTAAGAAGGCAAGAACTTTGTATTTTTGTGTGTGTTATATTAATGAATATAAGATTTGAACATATTTTCAGTCTTTGGCTGGCTCATCCTTGTCTACAAAATATTTTCTATCCATTTTTCTGTTCCAGAAGTTTCCATTGGTCACAGAGGCATCCCAGAGGTGCCAGAAAATAGAAAATTATCAGTTTTTAACATAGATGAATAGAGATACATGTTATATACATACTTTTAATACTTAAAACATAAAAACTAACAAATACAAAGTAATGTTAACATTTATAAACCTGCACATATGTATTAACATGGCAGAATTAAAATTTTAACTGAAATTACTGTACTTTCTACAGTTCTTGAGTCTTCCATTCACAAATTTTTTTTTTAAGTTTTAAAAGCCAGAAAAAAATGAGACCATTTCCCTACAGAATGCTTCTTTAATATACCTTTTTACTTTTTTTTTTCTGGGTTCTGAGTGTTTTCCAGTCTTCTGATGATTAGCATTATCTTAGTTAGGAAAATGGGTATAAGACATGCATTTACCACTATTCTTAGTCTTTTAATACCTGTCTTTGGTGTGTACCTGTTCTCCCTTCAAGTTTGATATGTTTTGCTTGTTAGTAGATTCAACTCTTGACTATTTGTTTTACAGCAGTATTGTAGCTAATGTGCTGTTAAAGCCTTTAGGAAGCTGTGGCTGCCTGGTCGATAGTGGCTTTCAAATATTCCATCAGTTAGGAGCCTCGCTTACCTTAGGGAATGAGAAAATACAGTCACAGTTACTGAAACTTAACTAAATGTGATCAAATTTATACAGTATACCTGTACTGGTTTAATGTCTAAAGTATTACCCTAATAGAAAATAAAAGTTTAAATGGTATAAAAATCAGAATATATAGTTGCTCATAAGAAGTGGTCATCTGGAGCACAGGAGGGATGTATGCAAGGAGAGACTATACATTATTGTTGTGGACTTAATGCAGCTCAGCACCCATCTCTCACAGAAGCCAGGACACATTCCCGGGTGTGAGGTGAGCCCAAGTGGAGAGTAGTCTCCCCTTATAGACGTTCAGGGGGTAGATAAAACGGTGACAATTTTAATATATTAGTTTAGTTACGTTTTATGAAACAATGCAATGATAAAGAAGAGTGGCTTTATCTACTTTTCAGTGTTCATAAAGCTATCCTTCTTAAACACTATACTTGAATCTTTGTGGTCAGTGTTTTTTGTCATTAATAAACTGCCCTGTGTTTCATCCATCTGTCACTAATTTCATGAAAATATCTTCATTTCTCTTTTGTTTGCATTACAATAGTTTTTTAATATGTACATGATCTAACCCTGAAAATTTCATGTCTGAGTCATAATTACCATTCACAAAACAGTGGAACTATTTTTCAGAAATACTATTTTATAGTTATTTATTCATAACCTCTACCACATAATCACTTATATTTGATTAGTCATCGGTTGTAACATTTTATAGGCATCTAGTTTCTATCTTAGAATTTAGCCTTGTTAAAAAGCAGATGATACATTCATATGGTTTAAGGCAGGGGTATCCAACCTTTTTTTTCTCTGCTACATATTGGAAGAATAAGAGTTGTCTTGGGCCACACATTAAACACAAACAACAGTTGATTAGCATAAAAAGAAGGTCCCTGAATACTTTTGGTAATATCTGACACCACAGATAAGCCAAAAAACAAAACAAAACAAAACAAAAACCAGAAATCCTCACAAAATCAAAATGTGGCCCACAGAGTTGACACAAGTTTAAACCCATGGGTGCATAGTGAAAAGTAGGTCACCTCACAGTCTTGTCTCTTACCTGCCCAGTTACTAGGTACTTTCTGAGATTAACTACTATTACAGATGTCCTTTCTGAGAGAATATTATTAGACTACTTTCTTAAAAGCAGTTTTTAAAAGGCTTGTTTGGGGGACAGAGGCAAGATGGCCGATTGGAGTCAGCTTTCCACAGAGGCTCCCATCCAGAAGAAGAGTTAAAGGAAAGAAGTTTAGCAAAAAAGCCAATAGTTTGGATCTGAGCCAAGAGAGAAGGTTGAAAAACACACATCAGCCCTTCTGAGGTGAGCTACAACACCAATGATACAAACAAAAGGTACAAAATCCATCAACAAGCGGATGGGAGTCCCCTCTCCCATGAGAACGGCTTGAAGTATACTCCATTCAAACAAGCAAGCAGAGTTTAAATATCCTCCCATTTTAGCTCACAGGAGGGGCCCTCTAATAATCCGGCCTCCTTTGCCTACTAGGGTATCATGGCATTCTCCTCCCAGGGATAAAACTGTATAAAACTGTATTTATTCTCTACCTGCAATTTTGAGGTAGAAAGGGAGTCCTTCCAGGACTCCCCTCAACTCTCACCCTGAGGTCTGGAAGCCTGTCTGCTGTGGAGTCCAGATTCTTGGGCATTTTCTTGAGGGGTGTAGACAGGGCATGGGCTGTTGCTGATCTGTGCTGATCCTCTGGAATGGGAATAAGGAGAAGATGGTCATTGGAGAGGGAACTGTACAGAAGAAGCAGTGCCCAGAGGCACAGAGCAGCACCTGCAGTGGCAGGAACAATAGGGCTGACAACCCTGGGGATATTTTGAAAGGATATGCCCAGTCTCTCTGGGCAATCAGTGGGAGCTGGGCATCTTCTCTGGTGGCAGCCACTGGCAGGACAGATCTGGGGTGGAAATTCAGGCCCTCTGATTAAAGGGTATGCCTGATGCGGTACCGGCCTGGGTGGAGCACGGGGACTAGAATATGCACTCGCAGAAACAACAGACTCCCAGGGTGGGGCTGACCAAGAGGACTGTTTTACTGAGATTCAGATGGACCTAAACATCAGGGGATCATAGCTGAGACAAATGTGGGCAAGCAGAGGCTGGAACTGACAGCTGACTGTGAGCTCTGACTGCATCCACTCAGCACAGACTGTAGCTGAGACTGGGAAGCAGCACAGACATGGCTGAGGCACAGTTTCTGTGAACTCAAACAGCGTCTGATCCACAGGGGAATTTAGCTAGGACAGAAACAAATTCTGCAAAGTTGTTTTCTTCTGTCAACAACATCAATCAGGGGCAGGGCTAGAACTGAGTGAACCAACCCCCATTAAGCACCCAAGGTTGTCCGGCCTCACCTCCCCCTGCTGGATAGTGGTGGCCTGGTTGAGGATGCATAGATCTCCTTGTGACTCAGGCAGGTGGAAACCCTAGGAGCAACAGCTCATTGGAGGGAACTGGGTCAAGGGTCACAGCCCTACAGAGTTACCAGTGACTGGGAGTGACAGATGTGCAAGGTGGGGAAGGAGGCATCAACCATCCCAGACTAATTTATTTCCCAGGTGGGTACTTCTGACCTCACGGAGCACCAGAGTGAGTCATACTTGAGCTTCCAGCAGACCCCTGCTATCTAGTTGCTGGAGACCTTTTAATCTCTCCCACCTGAGAGATTTAATCTCCTCCCAGTGCTGACTGGGACAATTGATTTGGACCTCTTGAACTGGGCCAATCACCTGAGTACTATCCAAAGTGGTACCTTCAGTGTTTGGTTGTGGGAACGTTTGATTTTCCTTTTCCAGTTGTTACCCGTGGGGTGCAGGGTGACTTAATTGATGGTATTTCTTCACTGCTGAGACTTCAACCCAGATTTACTGATTCACCAGGATTCTACAGAGACCAGCTGAAAACAAGAGACAGCCACATAGCCCCACCACGCCAAGCAGGTTCCCACTGTCTCAGGCCATAGCATTGTATAGGTCCTTTGCAAAGCTGTAGAGGAAAAGGTTCAGATCCCAGTCCTAGCTCCCAGTCAATCCCTACTCCAGGAGCCTCCAAACCAATGTCACCTTATCTGCTCATCTAGCCAACAGTGTAAAATAATCATGGGGCAGAATCAGCAGAAAAACTCTGGCAACATGAATAATCAGAGTAGATGACATCCCCCAAGGAAAGACATGGTGGATACACCAGAAGATACCATTCATAAACAAATGGCTGAGATGTCAGAAATTGAATTCAGAGTCTGGATAGCAAATAAGATCAGCAGAATGGAGGAAAAGATGGAATTAGAATTTCAAGCAGTAATGCAAAAGATGACCCAAAAGGTGTCTAAAGAGTTCAACAAATTC
>CAUYRH010060526.1:0-112452 GCA_963574655.1 Perodicticus potto
ATATACACATATATATTTTTATATATATTTTTTATATATTTGGATTTGTGTGTGTGTTTATTTTTATTTATTTATTTTTTTTTTTTTTTTTTTTTTTTTTTTGGTAGAGACAGAGTCTCACTTTATCGCCCTCAGTAGAGTGCTGTGGTGTCACATAGCTCACAGCAACTTCCAACTCCTGGGCTTTGGCGACTCTCTTGCCTCAGCCTCCCGAGTACCTGGGACTACAGGCACCTGCCACAACACCCAGCTATTTTTTGTTGCAGTTTGGCTGGGGCAAATGTGACCAACCCAAATATGAGCTAGAGTGAGAGCCCGTCTCTAAAAAAAGCTGGGGATCATGACCGGTGCCTATAGTCCCAGCTACTTGGGAGGTTGAGGTAAGAGAATCGCTTAAGCCCAAGAGTTAATATTTAATGATATATTCTTGCATTCACTGGTTTCTCTCCAGCATGAACTTTTTGCTTTTATGTGTGTGATTTGTCATCTAGCTAAAGGCTTTTCAGTATTCCTTAGAAGGACAGCATTTCTCTTCAGCATGACTTCTACATTCAGTGAGATGTGACATGTGAGTGAAAGCCTTTAGCTAGGTGGCAGTTTGAATCCACCACTCTCAGGATATGGGACTGGCGCCCTACTCACTGAGCCACAGGCGCCACCCAGGCTTTATTTATTTATTTATTGAGACAGAGCCTCAAGCTGTTACCCTGGATAGAATGCCTTGGCATCTCATCTCACAGCAACCTCCAATTCCTGGGTTCAAGCAAGTCTCCTGCCTCCACCTCCCAAGTAGCTGGGACTACAGGCGCCCACCATAACGCCCGCCCCATTTTTTGGTTGCAGCTGTCATTGTTGTTTGGCAGGCCCAGGCTGGATTCGAACCCCGCAGCTCAGGTGTACGTGGCTGGTGCCTTAGCCGCTTGAGCCACAGGCACTGAGCCAGACTTTATATTTTTTAAGGCAACACCCTTTTGAAGTTTTGAGTTCAAAAGACATTCAGAATTAAATATGAGAAAAGTTATGTAGGAAAGAATTATCAATTTAACTAGCTTGGAAGTCTTCTGGCTTATTCTTTATGGTGTTAACTCTCTTTAAGTGTAAATCAGTGTGGAAACGCCTTCAGTTTAAAAAGCTTGCACCCCCTCTTTTATTAGAGCATTCACACTGGAGAGAAACCCTATGAGTTTATTGAGTGTGGGGAAACTTTCACTCAACATGTGACATCTCACTGAATGTAGAAGTCATGCTGAAGAGAAATGCTGTCCTTCTAAGGAATACTTAAAAGCCTTTAGCTAGATGACAAACCACACACATGAAAGCAAAAAATTCATGCTGTAGAGAAACCAGTGAATGGAGCAATACATCATTAAATATTAGAAAATTTATACTGGAGAGAAAGCTTTAAATGTACTGACTATGATAACATTTTCTCTCAAATTGTATCCTTTACTTTGCATTTGAAGGTCATACACAGAGAAGCCTTATAAATGTAAGAAATGTGGAAATATCTTCAGCCAAAAGTAAATTCTCATTCATCAAAAAAACTCATTGGCGAGAAACCTTGTGAATGTGGGCAAGCTTCCATTCAGATATAAAAACTCAGTCAGTGGAGAATTTATAGTGGAGAAAACCCTGTTGCTTGCAAGGTATGTGGGAAAGTCTTCAGCCACAAATTAAATCTCACTGAGCATGAGTATTTTCAAACTAGATAGCATGAATGCAATGAATGTGGAAAAGTGTTTAGCCAAAAGCAGTATGTCTTTAAACATCAGAACACCCATACTGGAGAGAAGCTTTCTGAATGTAATGAATGTGGAAAATCCTTCAGCCAGAAGGAAAACCTCCTTACCCATCAGAAAATTCACAATGGAGAGAAACCCTTTGAGTGTAAAGATTGTGGGAAAGCTTTCATTCAGAAGTCAAATCTTCTCCAACACTAGAGAACTCACAGGAGAGAGAAGGCCTTTGTGTGTAAGGAGTATGGAAAAGTCTTTAGTGGCAAATCAAATCTTACTGAGCATGGGAAAATCCATATTGGGGAGAAAACTTTTAAATGTAGTGAATGTGGAACAGCTTTTGGCCAGAAGAAGCACCTCATAAAATATCAAAACATTCACACTAGATAGCCAAGCATTGTGGCGGGCGCCTGTAGTCCCAGCTACTCGGGAGGCTGAGGCAAGAGAATCGCCTAAGCCCAGGAGTTGGAGGTTACTGTGAGCTGTGTGACGCCATGGCACTCTACCGAGGGTGATAAAGTTAGACTCTGTCTCTACAAAAAAAAAAAATTCACACTAGAGACAAACCCTATGAATGTAATGAATGCAGAAAAGCCTTTTCTCAAAGAACATCCCTTATTGTACATGTGAGAATTCATTCAGGAAATAAACCTTACAAATGTAACGTGTGTGGGAAAGCCTTCTCTCTGAGTTCATCTTTTACTGTTCATGTGAGAAGCCAGTACAGGTGAGAAATCCTATGGTTGCAATGAATGTGGGAAAGCTCTCTCAATTCTCACCCCTTGCTCTGCATTTGAGAATACAAACAGGTAAGAAGCCTTATAAATGTAGTGAATGTGGGAAAGATTTTAGCTAGAAGTCACACCACATTAGACACCAGAAAATCCATACTCGTTAAAAGCCATGTGAATACCTTGAAAATGGCAAAGTTTTCATTAGGAATTTACAACTCATAGTGAATCAGAAAGAATCACTCTGAAGCAAAAGCATCATGAATGAGGTAAACTAACAAATATTAAAAACTTTTTTTTCATAGATACATTCATTCACTTTGCCCCGGTGGAAGGGACTGTGTTCATTCATTGATACATTCATTCGCCTTGCCTCCAGCAGAAGGGACTGTGTTCATTCATTTCCTGGCCAAGGAACCCACACACCTATATCTACTCCGAGACTAAAAGCCTAAAGGGGAAGACGGGGAAAGACTGGGAGAGAAACGGAGAGAGCTTTTCTCTCCCCACTTGAGTTCTCTCTCTCTACCAAGAGCTTTAGTGTTTTCTGTACTCTTTTCTGTCTTACCACTGAAAGAAAATGCCATGAAGGCTATGTTAAACACTTTGATGAAAACATTTCAGATTGTATATGAAACCAGCACATTGTACCCCTTGATTCACTACTGTACGTGGCTATGATTTAATTTAAAAAAAAATAGAATTATCTCACCCCAAATGACCATAAAATTGAGATTGCACAACCCTAGTCCTAAAAGTATTTGAAGGAATAAATGGTGAAAACATATAAGAAAATACACATGGTGGCTGTATCTGGCGGTGGTAACTATTATCCTGAGGATTTTTCATAAGTGTGCTGACTCAAAGGAAAAAACTAATAACCCATACCAAGATAGAAATCTGAGAAAGAATATCATGAACTAATTTTAAGTAGCAAGATAAAAACATAGTATTAGATGGACAGAAATGTTGATGTACAGGGTAATTGGGAGAATGGGTGGGCAAAGAAAATGTAATTTTGTGGAAATTAAATTCATGAAAATTGGCCATATGAGGGCATTGCACTTCAAAACAGAAATCAGGATGTCTAAACAGATAGGAGGGATGGTAAAGTAAAATGGAGAGAAATTATGCTTGTTCTTTCCATTTCTTCAGAAATCTGCAAACACAAATCTAGAAAGGATTAGATGGATCTTAAAGGAGAATAATGAAGATTAGAAAGAGACAGCTTCTGTCAGTAAAAGGAAATGGAACACATTTAGAGGATTCATGTAGGTGCAAGTGGTTTAAGAGTATGCAAAAAAAAAAAAAAAGGAGTCATAGTCAAAAAAAAGTATGCAATTAAGTCATTGCATACTTAATCATAAATAAGGAACTGGGAAAAATATGTGAAATAATTGTTTTTGGACATTGCATAACAAACAATGCAGAGAGATAATACTGACTATAGGAAAATATATAAGTAAGGCTCATTGTTATTTTGACTTTCTCTGTCATGGAATATTCTGAAACATGGATCTGGGGGGGAAAATCCTAATCAGAACACAGAAATTTAGAGAATTTGAGAAGTCAGAGATTAGAGTTTAGGGAGAATAAGGTGGCTAGAAGTTAGGAAGCAGAGAAGGAAGATAGGAAAGAAGGATGAAGAGAAAACCACTCAAAATTTTGCACAAGTTCCTTTAAATATGAGTGGAACATTAATTTGTGAATGTATAGATGCATCACATGAAATTTCATGAAACAGGTAAAGAACAACCAAGGATTTGTAAGATGAACAATTCCCAGAGCTCAAACACAACAGAGAAACATTTAAATCCAATCCTCCAGAGGAAAGAGCACTTGAGAATCAACCAGGGCAAGAAAGAAAATATCAGTACAAATAAATAGAGGATAGATAGATAGATAGATAAAACAGCAATGCAAATAAATAGATGATGATGATGATGGACGATAGATAGATGATTGATTGATTGATGAAACAGCAATGACATGTAAGCATTTGAAAAAAACAGTCAATATTATTAGTCATCAGGGTAATAAGTATTAAAGTTAAAATAGGGTATCACTACATACCCCTTAGATCGACTGGATTAAAAAGACTGGCAATGCCAAATGTTGGTATGCAGGTGCACATATGGGCACTTAAGGGAAGAGTGATATCTTGATGTGTTTACATCGCTAGAAATAATGATTTTAAAAGCTTAAAACCAATATGCAATTGCTTATTATAAATAGGTTAGGAATTGAATTATGAAAATGATTGCAGATGATAGGCAAATGGGAACAGAGACAGGAGAGAAGTGGATCAGAGAAACCCAAAATCTGTTGCAAAATTCACAGCTTATAAGCCTGGCCCTTTAAGACAAGGAGACTGTCTTACTGGAACTTCTCTCTTCTCCCACCATGACTCCCTTGAGAGGTCACTAAGAGGCAAGGCTCACCCTGGAGGGGCTGCCCTCTCAAGGAGAGTGAGTGCTTTGGGGGAGTTAGAGAATGCAGAACATCTCAACCTCATTAAGAGAGAAAAAGTCTCTCAGGAAAAGATAAGGAGAAAAATATCTCCTTTCTTCAGTCACCTTGGTATGGTCAGAAGGGCCAGATTGTCTGAGCAAAAGGCTTCCCAACTGTTAATTGCCATTCCTGTGATTCGTGTGCATAGTCTGATTGGGGTCTGCTTTGACATCCTGCTCCTGGACTGTGTTCCCTGTTCCATGCTCTGTTGGTGTTAAGATCATAAATAACTTAGAGCAATAATAGTAAGAGGTAAATTGGTCTAATTAACATAGTTAGTAAAATAAATCATTTGGTTAGAAAATGCAAGCCCAGCAAGAACCACAATGTAAGCCTTCCCCCATTAGAATGATGATTAAAACAATGGTGTATGCAATAAAAACAGAGTTAGCCTAAAGCGAGAGGCAATCCACAGGACCAACTTCACAGTTGAAGGTGGTCACTCCAACCCAGCTGCTAAAGAGAAAAACTATTTGTATCTTGACTATTCATTTTTCCCTCATCCTATCATCTCCACCAGTGAGAAAGAACTTATGGTATAGTTTGAGGCTGGTCCCAAACATTGGCAAGAATATAAAGTGATTGAACTACTGTAAATTTCTGATGGGAATAAAACATTTCCCAACTATAATTTTGGAAAACTTTTTTTCATTTTCTAACAAAGTTGAATATATCTCTGTCCTATAACCCAGTCATTTCACTTCTAGGGTTTACCCTAAAGGATGAAAACATGAAAACATTCAAAGACTTATAGAGAAATTTTTATAGCAATTTTATCATAGCCAAACCCCAGAAACAAAGAAACAATCCAAATGTCCTTTTTGAATGAATAAACAAATTTTGGCATGTCCAGGTAATAGAATTCTAGTCAGGTACAAAAAGGAAGAAATTGCTTATACATGCAACAATATGGATGAAACTTATTCATATTTTCCTGAGCAAAAAGTCACAAAAGAGTACATACTGTATAATGTCATTTTTATGAAACTTTGGATTGTCTTTATGAAATTTCAATCTATCATGACGAAAAAATTGTAACCAATGACTGGTTGCTTAGAGACAGGAAGAAGTAATTGCCCAGGACGGAGACAAGGGATTTGGGGATGGTAGAACTGTTCTACATGAATTGTGGGAGTGGTTATATTAATGTACACACTTGTCAAAACTCATCAAACTGTTTAATTTAAATAGACTTTTTTATTTATATAAATTATAGCCCCAAGAAAGTTGATTTTAAAAAGAAAAGGAAAGACAGTTCAATTGTACTGAAAATGAAAGGATGGCTCTGCTAGTATAATCAAAAGTTTCATGAATTGGGCAGCGCCTGTGCCTCGGTGGGCAGGACGCTGGCCCCATATACAGAGGGTGGCAAACTGCAACAAAAAAAATAGCCAGGCATTGTGGTGGGTGCCTGTAGTCCCAGCTACTCGGGAGGCTGAGGCAAGAGAATCGCCTAAGCCCAGGAGTTGAAGGTTGCCGTGAGCAGTGTGATGCCACAGCACTCTACAAAGGTTGATAAAGTGAAACTCTGTCTCCACAAAAAAAAAAAAAAAAAAGTTTCATGAATCTCCATTATTAAAAACTGAAGTTATCTCTAAGTTGCTGAAGGCATTAAGAAAGGGAAAGGGGAAGGAAAGTGGCAGAGACAAGCAGACATATGCCTCATGATCAAAGGATACAATCCCACCCTGCCCCTGACAAGATGCAGTCTGTATCAATTGTCCATATCTAATTAGCAATTGTACCTAGATCCAATAAGAAAATGCAAAGACAGATAACACACACCATGGGGCCAGGCACAGAGGTTCACCCCTGTAATCCTAACATTCTGGGAGGTCAAGGCAGGAAGATTGCTTGAGCTCAGGTGTTTTGGACCAATCTGAGCAAAAGCAAGATCCTGTCTCTACTAAAAATAGAAAAACTTAGCCAGGCATTGTGTTAGGTGCCTATAGTCCCAGCTACTTGGGAGACGGAGACAGGACAGACACTTGAGCCCAAGAGTTTGAGGTTGCTGTGAGCTATGTATTCTAGTCTGGACAACAGAGGGAGGCTCTATCTCAAAAAGAAAAGAAAAGAAAGAAAAATAGACACCATGGGAATACATATCACCATCCAAACTGTGGGAAACTTTGCAGGAAAAATGATACAGTTTTTAGAACTGGAAATATCTAGTTTAATCTCATATTAAAAGGGAATTCAAGGAGGCAGGGGTGAGGAAAAGGAAGAGCAGAGAGAGGGGATTTGGGGAGTAGGAGAAGGGAAGAGCAGAGACAGGGAAGGAGGGAGGATGTGGGGGTCTCAGTGTGTGACACACCTTTGGGGGGCAGGACACAATTACAAGAGGGACTTTACCTAACAAGTGCAATCAGTGTAACGTGGTTTCTTGCACCCTCAATGAATCTCCAACAATAAATAAATAAATAAATAATAAATAAAAATTTTAAAAAACTTAAAAAATAAAGAAAAGAAAAGAGAATTCAAAAATATAATAAGCAATCACAATTAAAAACTTTATTTGGATCACAATTTAAACAGAGAAAAAATAAATCCCCAATAAGAAATTGGTGAAATGTAAACATTATTTAATGATACTAAGTAAATATTCTTAATTTTTAGCTATGAAAAATAGTATTATGATTAAGTTTAAAATTTTTTATATTAAAGGCACACACATAAAATTATATGATACTTTGGGTGACTCAATATAATTGAAAAGGGAGAAGAGGGTAGGAGTAGAAATGAACAAGACTGATCATATGTCGATGGGTTTATTGGGTTATTACATCATCCTCTCTGGTGTTATATACACTTACAATTTGTCCAGAATAAAATAACAGTAAAGTGAGAGAGGGAAGTGATGACTTCCACTGCTTTACAGAATTCAGTGGAAATAGGCTCTGTGGAAGAATATGGCAGGCCCAGCTAGCTGCCTGACTGATCTCTGCTAACCTCTTTTAGTCAGAACAGATAAACTTTTGTTATAGTTACACACCTGAAATATCAGCTTACTAAAAGTTCATTTCTTGTTCATGCCACATATCCCACATGGGTTGACAAAGGTGACCAGACTGATGAAAGCTTTACCCTTAGTTAAATAATCAATGTACAAAAGCCTTTTCTCTATTTAAGAGACAGCAAATTATTACAAATGCAGTAAATGTCTTGGGCACCTAATATGAGGTGTTCCACTATTAAGTGTTACATAGGCCTCTGGAAGATCTCATAGCCTAGTGAAAAGTGAATATACAATCACAACACCAAACAACTGTGATTTATTTAAATGAGATTAAAAGTTACCAATAAAGTTTTAGGAGTTTAGCAAAAGAGAGTCTATCAATGAAAAAAATTAAAGATCCAAGCAGCTTCAAACTGAAGGAAATATTTTCAAATGTTTGTTCAATGGATGTAGACAAAATTCAAACTTAGATAAAAATAAAAGTCCTCTAATCTCACAGAACATTTATAATTAGAAGTTACAGCATGAAATATTTAGTCATTTCAAGTTCAAGTTAGAAGAAAATGTTTTTCAATTGAGTTTCTGGAACATAAACCACTCTGCTTTCTGATGGGAAACATAAATGACTGTATAAGTTGAATATAAAATGCATGAACATCTGGATGCCTGCTAATTGCAGACAGAATGTCACATAAAACAAGAAATCAAAGAACTTCTTTCTGGCTCATATGTCTTTAGGAGGGAGAAATCACTTTCCTTGGCACAAGTACGCTGGCATAATTGACAAGATGTTGCGATGGCACATTTCACCATATGTGCTTCCTTGGATCCAATCAAGTCCCATGAACGCTGAAATCATAAACTCCACATTCGGTCGAGGACAGTATATGATAAATTCTTAAATCAGAGGTAATAAAAGAGGTAGAGCAGAAGTTTAAATACAGCAAACAGACAGAAAACTAAACTGCTTTGGCCAATTGGAATCAAGTAAACTCCTAGGAGAGAAATTCAAATCCAAGTTCATTGAGGGGCAGGTTCCCAACATACTGAGAGAAACATCAGTTCTATTACAACAGGGCAAAAACCACATCCAGTCTACAGCCCTGTTTTAATCGGCCAAAAATTTTTTCCCCTAAATTTAAGCCAAAATTTAAAAATACTGGAGAATTTCCTACAAAAATATCTGCCCTTTTTAAAAAATAAAAAAATGTGGTGTTGTGGACTGGTACAGGCTGGGGTTCAGTTCCTGTCTCTCTGGTCTCCCGACCCGCTGGGTCCAGTTCCGAGTCCTCAGCCCTCTGGGCCCACTGCTAACACTCCCACCGTCCAGGATGCATAGCCCACGGTCAGGAGGCCTTTCTGGGCAGCACGTGGGGCAGTGACTGGGCATTGGGAGGGGGCCGGCTCTAGGTCACCATGTGCCTGCAGCCTGCTTGGCCTGCATACAGCCCACTCTTTCTCCTCAGGAGACCACAAGGGCCACCCAGGGAGAGCCCCAAGTCCAGTTCAAGCTCGTAGCGGTTGGTGATTGTGGGACTGGGAAAACTACATTCGTTAAATGCCACTTGACTGGTGAATTTTAGAAGAGACATGTAGCCACCTTAGGCATTGAGCTCCATCCCCTGGTGCTCCACACCAACGTATGGGATGCAGCTGGGCAGGAGAAATTTGGTGGACTGAGAGATGGCTATTACATCCAGGCCCAGTGTGCCATTATAATGTTTCATGTAACATCAAGAGTTACTCACAAGAAGGTGCCTAACTGGCATAGAGATCTGATAGGAGTATGTGAAAACTTCCCTATTGTGTTGTGTGGAAATAAAGTGGATATTAAGGACAGGAAAGTGAAGGCAAAATCTATTGTCCTTCACCGAAAGAAGAATCTTTAGTACTACATCATTTCTGCCAAAAGTAACTACAACTTTGCAAAGCCTTTCCTCTGGCTTGCTAGAAAGCTCACTGGAGACCCCAACTTGGAGTTTGTTGCCAGGCCTGCTCTTGCCCCGCCAGAGGTGGTCATGGACCCATCTTTGGCATCATAAGATGAACATGACTTAGAGGTTGCTCAGACAACTGCTCTCCCGAATAAGGATGATGACCTTGACAATGAAGCTGGAGCACAGCGTCAAAAGTCCAGTTTTATAGGCCGTCCTGTGATGTCAGCGGTGCAGCCTGTGTGCCACTCTATTATCTAGCTAAGTGGAACATGTGCTTTATCTGGGATGCTGAAGGAGATGAATGGGCTTCAGAGTGAAGGTGGCAGTTTAAAAAACTACCTTCATTGTTTAGTCCTGCTATTTAGCTGTTTGGAACATGGTCGATTCCTTCTTGAGTTTCTAATATAAGACTGCTACAGCCACATCACCATATCCAGTGGTGAAATCTTGTTTGTCATTGTCATTCTCATTCCTTTTCGTTTAGAATCAGAATAAAGTTGTATTTCAAATATCTATAAATAAATAAATAAATAAGAAAACGTGATGAGTCGCACCAACCAGTTGTGTGTACTAGCAGGCTGTAGCTGCAGGGGAATTTTCATATTTTCACATGCTCAGTCCACTTGCATTCAACTTAGGGACCTGGGAGGACCAAAACCAGCAAGCCATCCACATGGAGAGACAAGGGTGTGGCTCCTCCCAATGATCCTCATAGGCCTTTATTGAAATCTCAGGTATGAAAAATACAGCACAGTGGAAAGCTTCAAAGAAAGAACCAAGGTTAAAAAACAAGGACTTTTTCTTTAACGACATGATTCTACTCTTAACACGTTCTGTTTCTGCACTTCTGTCTTGCCTTCTTCTTACCACTGCTAAATATGACCGAGGGCTGAGACAGTGTGCTGTGTCCAGTGAGGACAGTTTTTAGTACTCAGGGCCAAAAGTGATGCTTGGCTTTTGTCCAGATTATTTTGTCCCCAGTGCCTAGCACTTTTAATCTATACTCTGTCCTACAACAACTCTCACTCTGGAGGAGTCATCTGTTGGGGTTTCCAGGATGGCAATTATACTCTTGTACCCATAGTCTCCCTGAGCTGAAACACAGACCGGCTACTCAGAAAAATGAATACATAAATTCAACTTTATTAGTGGTAACATTGAGCTGAAGAACATGGTTTGAATTTGTGGCCAAATGGATCCCCTAATACATTTTACCGTGGTTTGAATTTAATGCATCCCTCACTGCTGAGCTCTGTGGCAGAGTCAGATCCACCATGGTAATCTTCCTCTGGATTCAAAAGCAGGGCAACCCAGAAGGAGCAAAGCTGATCATGCTCAGTATTTTTTCCCAAGTTTATGGATTCCAGAAGTTGTAACTTTATCCTTGGTTGGGAACAAAGTAGGTGAGGGAAAGGTGAGAAGTGTTTTTCCCGTATTTTCCCAACTGGAGATTAAAATGCATAAGATTTCCCATTTGTGGAAATATGAAAAGTAGGGAATAAGTTTCCCGTACATATATACATATTCTGTTGTTTTCCATTCTCTTCGCCTATTTGGTTTAACAGTCAAGTCAACGATCCATGAAGGGTTTGCCTCATCTCTTGCGGAAGCAGCTGAGCTTCAGGACGGCTTCTCCCTTGTCCATGAGGCTCCTCCACAAACACCAAGTGCTGCTCCTCTGTGGTCAGCTTAGTGCTTTCCCAGGAAGGATGTGAGTTGAGAAAGAATAGCACGTAAACTTATTCTGAAGCTCTATCTGTACTCCCTCTGTGGTTTCCCACTCTAGTTTGTGTCCAGTCTCACTATTCATCATACTTCCCTAAAGGTTACATAAGGAAATCAAACAGGAACGTAACTATTCCCCAGTAGGACAGCATCAATAACATAAAAATTTCCAAATGTGAATGCACATACCTTCCCCTATGAAGTTCTCAGAAAGAAATTAAACCTTCAGTGTTAAGTCACCCTGGATTTTAAAGTAATAAATATTTATTAAAATCTATTTTCCTCAAGTCCTTTATGTATTGTCTAGAAAAGGTCTGACTAGCCAGGTTGTCACCTGAGTGGTGTTCCACGGGAATGGGTGTTTTATCTACAAGATGTCAGAAGTTAAATTCTTTTCCTCATGGACAACATTACTGAGAAAGTACAAAGAGTTAATTGAAAACACAAAATCATTCAATCCTGGTTTTCAAAACGACCTAATCCCAGCTCTAATATGATTATCTCAAATACAAAATAAGTATCCCCAGAAACCAGGAACCAATTTGTAGGGTCCCCAAAGCCCGTAGCAGAGACGCAGTGCTGTCTAAGGAAAGGACGGTGAATGCAGAAAACCTTAATTTCTGCTACACTAGACTCCCAGCTGGTGAGTGTCACTTGTCCTTGGTCCAAACCCAGTGAATTCTGAAGTCTGCCGAAAGGAGATTAATTATGCTTAACAAAAATGAAGGGGAGTGGAATTCACTTTTGCATTCTCTGTCCTCAGTCAGACAGTAGGAGAATAAAAACTGGCAGAGCTTTGAAATGGTGGCATTCCTGATCCCAGTCGCCACGTCTTAGTCAAGTCTTTTCTTTCCTATTCAACCTATTTAAAATTTTTTAATTTTATTTCCCCTTTGAGCCTCAACTTTCTGGCCCAAGCCCTACCCCAGGATGGCATTTGCTGGTGAGATCTGTCCGGGATGTAAGCCGGTTCTGCAGACTTCTGCTGCCTGCTCTGGAAGGTCGTGGGCTTCTGAGATCTGCCTGCCGGGGAAGGTTTCCCCCTCCTTACCTGGGTTTCTGCAGGAGAATCACTTTCTGAAGGCACTGGCTTTCCTCATCTTTTATGTGTGCTAGACTGTGAGCAACCTCTTGGCTACATTCTTTTCTGCAACAGAAAAGCTCTCTAATGCTTTATTTTTACCTGTTGGTCTCTTATGCCAAGAAGGCTAAAATAGTTTCACTTGCTTCTTCAATTGATTGCACCCGAATTTCAGCCTTGCCTTTCTTTTGTTTTTAAACCCCATTACCTGCTTTTATAACATAGCTTTTTGTTTGGAAGGTGCCCTATCACAAGATAAAGTCAGTGAGTTCTAATGCTGCCCCAAACATTTACTGTTTGAAAAAATCTTTCCACATTCACCTCTTTACCTGAACTATTCCTATCAGACAAATGTCCAACCCAGGCTGAATAAGGTGCATTATTTCCCTTTTCAATGTACTATCACTCCCATTCAAATATGTTTCATAAGTTTCTTCTTTCTAAGAGAGAGGCAGTGTCTTCATTCTCACTTACAGTAAGTGTATCTCTGTGAAAGTCAGCACTTCTTTTAATTTAGCCTGGTTCTTTTAAATCATCCTCTTTCAAATCTGTCCACACATTCCATACCCACATGGTTGGTTCTCCTGAAACACTTCTGTATCTACACCTTTAAAAGGACCTCTTTCAAGAGTTTGTTAGGAAATTAGGATTTCATAAGTGGTTCTAAAAGAAACAAATTCTACCCAAATATAGAACATCTGTCTATAAGTAACAGTGTCTACAGACAAGTGTATTTTTAGACTAAGTGAAGTTTTTAAAAGTTTCCTTTATTACAATGTAATTGAAAAGCAGGTAAGCATGAAGTAGGGCAATTGTATCAATGGATTTTTTTCTCCTACATCCCCACAGGAGAAAGAGAAAACAAACCTAAATAAAAATAGCCTGTGCCTGAAACACCTCATCGTTAGTGTTAGAGTAAAAAGATAGAGGCCATCTACAACAAACCCACAGCCATATCATACCGAATAGTGTAAAACTGAAAGCATTTCCACTTAGAACTGGAACCAGACAAATATGCCCAGTCCCGCCACTTCTATTCAGCAGAGTGCTGGAAGTCCTAGCCAAAGCAATCAGGCAAGAGAAGGAGATCAAGGGACTTCAAATGGGGACAGAGGCAGTCAAACCCTCACTCTTCCTGGAGGACATGATCTTATGCCTGGAAAACCCATGGGACTTAACTACAAAGCTCTTTTTTCTTTTTTGAGACAGAGCCTCAAGCTGTCACCCTGGATAGAGTGCTGTGACATCATAGCTCACAGCAATCTCCAATTCCTGGGCTCAAGGGGGTATCCTGCCTCTGCCTCCCAAGTGGCTGGGACTACAGGCACCCGCCATGACGCCCGGCCATTTTTTTGGTTGCAGCCATCATTGTTGTTTGATGGGCCAGGGCTGGATTCGAACCCGCCACACCCGTCATGTGTACATGGCTGACACCTTAGCCTGTTGAGCCACAAAGCTCTTAGAAGTGATCAAGAAATATAGTAACGTCTCGGGTTACAAAATCAATGTCCACAGATCCACAGATCAATAGCCTTAATATATGCCAATAACATTCAAGCCAAGAATCAAATCAAAGACACAATATCTTTCACAGTAGCTCCAAAGAAAATGAAATGCCTGGGAATTTAAAGGGTGTGAAGGATCTCTATAAAGAGAACTATGAAACCTTGAGAAAATAAAAATAGTTGAAGATGTTAACAAATGGAAGAACATACCCTGCTCATTGCTGGAAAGAATCAGCATCATTAAAATGTCCATACTACGCAAAGCAATTTATAGATTTAATGCAAAATCCCCCATCAAAGCACAACATAATACTTTGAAGAATTTGAAAAAATAATACTTTGTTTCATATGGAACCAGAAAAAAACCAAAAAGCCAATACAATTTTAAGAAATGAAAATAAATCTGGAGGCATCATGTTACCAGATTTCAGTTTATATAAGAAGTCTATAGTTATCAAAACAGTATGGTACTGGCACAGAAATAGAGCTATAGATCTATGGAGGAGAATAGAGAACCCAGAGATGAACCCAGCCACATATCACCATCTGACCTTTGATAAATGAAAGAAAAGCATGCACTGGGGAAAAGGATCCCTATATAATAAATGTGCTGGAGAACTGGCTAGCCACATGTAGAAGACTGAAACTGAACCTGCGCCTCTCACCATTGACGAAAATTGACTCTTGCTGGATAAAAAATTTAAACTTAAGACACACAATAAACATTCTAGAAGAAAGTGTGGGGAAAACTCTTGGTGAAATATCAGCCTGAGAAAAGACCTTTGGCAATTGCAACTACACCAAAATAAATAAATGGGACATGAACGACCTAAAAAGCTTCTGCACAGCTAAGGGTTACAACAAAGCAAACAGACAACCTTCAGAATGGGAGAAGATTTTTGCATGTTATAAATCTGACAAAGAGCTGATAACTAGAATCTACAGAGAATTCAAACTAATCCACAGGAAAAGAGCAAACAGTCTGGGGCGCCCTTAGCTCAGTGATTACAGCACTGGCCACATGCTCAAGGGATGGTGGGTTTGAACCCATCCTGGGCCTGCTAAACAAACAAAAAATAGCCAGGCATTGTGGCAGCCACCTGTAGTCCCAGCTACTTGGGAGGCTGAGGCAAGACAATTGCTTAAGCCCATGAGTTTGAGGTTAATGTGAGCTATGACGCCACGGCACTCTTCCAAGGGTGACAAAGTGACACTCTGTCTCAATCAAAAAAATGGAAAGGAAGAAAAAAGAAAAAAGCAAACAATCCCATGTATAAGTGAGCAGGAGACTTGAACAGAAACTTCTCTGAAGATGACAGACAAATGGCCAACAAACATTTGAAAAACTACTCATCGACCTTAATCACCCAATCACCAGAAAAATAAAAATCAAAACCACTCGGAGATATCACCTAACTCCAGTGTGATTACCCCACATCGCAAATTCCCAAAACTGCAGATGCTACTGTGGATGTGGAGAGAAGGGAACACTTTGCACTGCTGGTGGAATTGCAAACTAATGTGGCCTGTATGGAAGAAAGTGTGCAGAATTCTTTTTTTATTATTTATTTATTATTTTTTAAGGTTTGGGATTCATACAGGGTACAAAGAATTAGGTTACACTAACACTACACTACACTAACTACACCAATTTCAAGAGTTAAATTGGGGCTTATTTTCTGTAATTTGACATTTCTAGTCAGATTGCATTTGTTAGATGAAATCCCTCTTATAATTGTATCTCACCCCCAAGAGGTGTGCCATGCACTATGACCCCCGATCACCTTCCCCCTTCCCTCTCTCTGCTCCCTCATTTCCCTACCCGCTCCCTTGTATTAGCTCATCTACTGCCTTCATATTAGAATTGAGTACACTGAATTCTTGCTTCCCCGTTCTTACGATGCTTTACTAAGAAGAATGTGTTTAACTCCATCCAGGTTAATAGAAAAGATGTAAAGTCTCCATCTTTTTAAATGGCTGAATAGTATTCCATGTTACACATACACTACAACTTGTTAATCCATTCCTGGGTTGGTGAGCATTTAAGCTGTTCCCACATTTTGGCAATTGTAAAGTAAGCTTCAATAAAATGTCTAGTGCAAATGTCCTTATGATACAAGGATTTTATTTTTCATGTGTGTAGATGCCTAGTAACAGGATTTAAGGATCAAATGGAAGGTCTAATTTGAGTTCTTTGAGGAATTCTTAAAGAACTAAAAGTCAACCTTCCATTTGATACTGCAATCCCATTAGTAAGTATCTACCCAGAAGAAAAAAAAAATCATTTCACCACAAGGACATTTGCACCAGAATGTTTACTGAAGCTTACTTCACAATGGCCAAGATGTGGAAGCAACCCAAGCGCCCTTCTACCTATGAATGGATTAACAAACTGTGGCATATGTAAACCATGGAGTACTAATCAGCCAAAAGAAAAGATGGAGACTTTGTATCTTTCGCGTTTCCCTGGATGGAGTTGAAACACATTCTTCTTAGTAAAGTACCTCAAGAATGGTGAAAAAATGTCCAATGTCCTCAGTACTAATAGGAAAGCATAATATAAACAACTACACACCCACAAGAGAGAAAAACACAGGTATAGTGTAGTGGGGGGGGAATAAAGGGAGGGGAACAGGGAAGAGGGGATGTAATTGGTGGGATCTCACCTACTGTGCACAATGTGAGGGTATTCAGCACACCCCCTGGGTCAGGGGTTCAGCTACAACTTGAACTTTACCTTAGAGATGACAGCAAATAACCTAAGCATTTGTACCCTCATATTAATCTTAAATTTAAAAATAAAAATAAAAAATAACATTTATTCAAAAGTTAAAAAAAAATAAGTTTTTCAGACCTGGAATCTTCAACATGACAATTTCAACACATTCTCCGTGCCCTAGCTGCAATATTACAACCATGTTTCTTTAGGTGATCACTCTCCCTAAAGTACTTCCTTCTTTAATAGTCCTGCTACTTTCAAGAGTTAAATTGGGGCTTATTTTCTGTAATTTGACATTTCTAGTCAGACTTCTAAGAAAATGTCTCCCTCCCACCAACTGAATTTGTCCATTTTGGTTTGTTTTTCTTTTATTCCTCTCAAAATTTTTGCTCTAATAATAAAACCAAAGCATTTTTTAAATCAAGTCATTCTTCTTGAATTCCAAATAAAGCCATTTCAGAAAGGCATAGTCTATTTTTAAATTGTCGTGTTCAGCTTCAGCTTTTTGCACTATTCACTGTATACTAAGAGCATCTATTCTTTTTATTTGTTCTTTAATACATTTCTCCAAATTTCGACAGGCAAAACCAGAATCTGGACCTTTCAAATCAAAAAACCACTGTCAGAGTTGATGCAATTATCACTTTCAGGGCCCATTTAAGTCCATGAAGTTGGATGGAAGTAGAAAATTCTTAGCACACAATTCATGAAATTCTAAGCAGTTAGCTCCTCCATAGTTCTATCCCTCAGTGACAAATGCAACTGAGGATAACATAAATAGGCATGGCATTTGGGGCAGCTGACGGAGCACTGTATTTGTATGCCAAGCATAAAATTCATACTAGCTATTTGCAGCCCACATGGACTTAGCTGTCTTTACAAACCATCTATAGACCTGGCTAAAAAATACAATAGAAGCAGCACAATTATTCCACCCACCAACACTTATTAAGTGTGTATGCTGAAGCTCTAAGTGTTTTGATGTGAGCCTTAACAAAAAATAGAAGTTATCTTTTCTTGGATAGAAATCAGCAATGAAGCTGAAATGCCTAAAGCATTAGCCTTCTATTCAGCCAGTTTAGCTATAAATACATGGGAGGATTCTTCGACTTTCAAAAGGTCAAGACTCTAGAAAAAAATTTTTAAAGAACCAAAATTGAATGATATGTTGTTTAGGCATACATATTAAACACAAGTCCAAGAAAGTGGTTATATCAGAATGGAAAGAAGAAAAAGAGAATGGAGAAAACAAATAGATACAAGATTTTGTCAATATTCCTGTGTTCAGAGTAGGTGGTGGTTTTGTAGATGTCAATTTAATATACATAACCAACAATTATGTAAATAAAAAAATAAAAGAGGACCATGATATATCAATGATAAAAATGCGTTATGGATCAAAGATTCTGAGTAATTCAATTCTGTGAACATAAAACACAGTAAAAGAAACATTTATGTATATATATACAGATGTTTCTTTTTCTTTATATATATAATATTCATCATGCAATAAGAAATTTTTTACAATTGCACAGGAGTTTTGCTTTCATTTCTAATATCCTAAAAACTAAGAGTGAAATGTTTTAATTATATAAAAGTTAAGTAAAAATTAATTCTTAATAGGTTTTTACTTAACATTATACAACGAACAATGGTATATTAGTAAATCATAAAAACTTCTTTACTTGCCAGTTATATTCCACAATACAAATATTCAATCAAAAAATAAAAATAGGGCAGTGCCAGTGGCCCCAGGAGTAGAGCACCAGCCCCATACACTGGAGGTGGTGGGTTCAAATCCGGCCTTGGCCAAAAACTGAAAAATATAATAATAATAAATAAAATGAGTTGTATTATTAAAAAAAGAAATAAAAATAATATATATCAATCACTTGGGTTTCTGGAAGAAGTGTATGATATCGATTCTGATATTAAATAAGTCATTGAGAAGATATCACATACTGTCTTTCCTTCCCTCCCAACAAATTCTACTGAATTTCTACCTGCAAAATTTAAAAGGAACGTAGTAAAAACACTAAGTTAATTTCTTTTTGAGCTATGTCATAGCTCTGCCTTGCTAGTAAAAAGAAGGAAAAAATGCACAACAGCTTCCTCCCTCGCAAGAAAAAGTCTTGCTGATAGAAAAATGAGAACTTCACAAGTATATAAAAATGGGACAAATTTTAAATATAAACTTTGGAGGTTTATTTCCAGCAATAGAAGACTAGATAATTTGGACCAATCTTCTTATTGAAAGAAAATAGAAACTTTGATCAAAATAAAACAAAAATCTGTGTAAAGCACACAAGAACTACTTATGGCAATAAAGACTTACTATGGCAAGAGCTAGGACAATAAGAAAACCCAGATTGATAATCTGGAATTTGACAGCTGCTTCTGTCCCAAGGATGTTTGCCTGTTATAACAGAAAAGGTTAATAAAAATCTAAAGAGAACTTTATTATACTCATGAAGCCATTATAAGAGAAAAAAACTGGAAACAAAAGATAAATCAAGGATCAACCAAGGGCAGAGAGAGGGAGGGTACTCTAGTAAACCATCCAGACTTGGACTGTGAGGTGTAACATCCTAGGAATAAGTAGGAATTAGAAATAAAATGATTCCTATATGAAATCGAGCAGAGTTTTGAATTAGTTCAACTCTTGATTAAAGTGGCCTAGAATTGGTAATGTCACTAACTGTGTCAGAAACAAATATAAAATCTCTCCTGGAGAAGATAAATTGTCATGATTGTCAAATTTCCCAAATCTTTAGTGTGTGATATCTAGCACTTGATCAAAACTAATCAGGCACATGAGAAACAAGATAATGCATCTAAAATCCAAGAGAAATAGAGAAAGAAGTAATAAAAATAGTCTTACAGGAGATCCAAAGAAAAGAGCATTAAAATACATATGCCAAATATGATCAAGTGAATAAAAATTGAGCAAATAACTAAAGCAATCACAAACATTAACCAAATGGAAGTTCCAGAACCAGTATTCTGGATTCAACAGTACTCAATATGGCTTAGGGAGAATTAGTGACATAGAAGAACAGTCAAAACAAAATATCTAGGCTATAGTCTGGAGATAAAAAAATGATGAAAGATACAGAAACAAATGTGTAATTAGAAAATGGCACATGATAAAAAGATCCAGAAGAAACAGTATTTAAAGAGTAGCAGCAGTAGTACTGAAAGAGACATTAGCTGAGATATGTCCACAACAAAAAGTATTTAGTCACAAACTCGAAAAACACTATGAACACTCACACCAAGTGAAATAAGTGCAAAGAAAAATCACATGTGGATATGCACTAGTAAATCTCTGAAAACCAAAAGCAAAGAGAAAATCTATTTTAATTTTTTAATTGGCATATGATAAAATGGCCAGAGAATGAAAAACTGTACACTCTTTTCAAAGGCATAAGATTATTACCCAAATTGACCATTGACAAGTAGCAATCTTTTTGCTGACCTGAAAAAGGCCTGAATATAAATAGCTTCTTATGTACCATAATCACTGGATCAGTCTACTTAACGATGCCAGTCGAGGTGCTGGTGTGCCTGGAGCAAGTCAGGCAAGAATATCATCTTAGATAAGCAACCTGTGCAACATTGTATAACACAAATGTAAAAAGAGGAATAAAAAGAAATAAATGAAAAGAGAAAACATAATTTTTAATTTTCTCCTTACATCTTATTTTCACTTTGTCTTCGGCAAAAGCTGATATATTTTAATAATTTTTACTAACAAAATATATTTAGACTATTATAATTCCTTTACACTTGATAGCCTTTCATTCCTTAATGTAGCATCAAGGCCTATTGAGAGTCCTTATATGTTTTTTAAGCATTTTTTTTTTTACTTTCTGTATTCTTTCCTTCATCCCACAAGGAATGATTTAAATAACATCAAAACAGCTATTCAGAGTTGACATTTCAGTTGAAGATCCTTGGTGCTGACCGTTGGAAAAGAAGCACAGGAGAGAGGGGTGACCCAAGTTCTTTAAGCCGATGATATCACAGAAACAGCACTGAACCAGGAATCAGGAACCCGGGTTCTATTTTGGGCTTTGTTCCTTAGTAACTTTAGGCAAGTTTCTTAGCCTTTCTTGGCATATTTCCTTCTCTACTGAATACTGGTCCTTTCAAATTCAAATATTCTACAATATAATGTAAATCAATCTATATATTTTTTTCAATCTATATTTTTTAACAAAATGTATTATATATTCCAGGATATATTCTTGTGAACTTTCATTCAAGCTTATTTCCTTCAATACAAAATGATAAACTGAAAATAAATAACCAGACAGGGCTGAAAATAGAAGTCTGTGACCATCCTAGCCTCCAACTACTGTTTTCTAATGTGGTTGCCGAAATACATAAATAATATACTTATGCTGTTTAATGGTACTTCTCATTCAGTTCCTATGGACCTTCAAATGTAATCTTTGCCTTTTTTTCTATCCCTCAGGCACTCAGTCAACATGGAAATAGAGAGATTAATTTGTTCTGCGAACTTAAGTCATCTACAATTTGAAAATTTCATCAAAATTAATATGCCTAATGTGAGAATCAGACACGCTATCACCTTTGAAATCTCCTCCTAATGAGGTCTTTGCATTTATTAGTGGCTTCTAATCCTTTAACCTTCAAATTTTAAAATGTCTTTACTTGGCAGATTTCCAGAGCTATACCATTACATAAACATTTTATAAATTATTTACTTAAACTGAATTGCTTGTAAATTATGATTTTATATAATCTGGGAAAAAAATAGAAATACCATTTTGAAAGATTTTCTTCACAGAGACATTCTTTTATGTAACAGTTTCGGTATGTTTCCTTGACAACATTGTTGCTAAGAATGTCTCTTTGAAGCAATAAGGAATCTGTGGTAAATGACTGATGTCTATTTTAAAAATAGAAAATGTGACTATGTCACATGTAGTTAAATATGTCACTATAATCATACAACCACATGTAGGTCATCAGCATACTAGTTCAAGCTGTATTAAATGTTGTTTATTTATAAAAAATAAACTTACCCAGACATGAATATTTACAAACTGGGTAAAATAACAGCTTCCAGAATAAACAAATGTACTAATGCCATGGGTGCTTTAAGTATAATTGATGTAGAACCCAGCCTTTTCCAAATGGGAACATAATTGTCTTAAACTGAACTTATCATTCATTGACGTGTTCATTCATTATGGAGCTGTCAACTGTACTAGGAGCTGAACTTTCCCTGGTAATCATCTCCTTGAAAAGTAATAAGCGAATAGGGAAAGCAGTATCTACTCAGTGTGGGAAATAAAGAAAATCAATACTCTGTCTTTATCCCACATTTTATAGATTAAGACAATGAGACACTTCAAAAAATTACTTGGTCCCTTCTCTTGCCACAAAAAGAGACTAATAAACATCTGTTTTCCAGATAATTTCCCAAGAAAGATTGTTCTAATGCTAAAACCTAATAATCTAATGTATATGGCTGATATTCCATTTTGGAGTCACAGAAAGTTTTTTACAAAGCCAAACTTTTCAGTTGTCGAAAAAAATAAAGTAAGAATTTATTTTTTCTTTAACTTATTTTTTGAAAGCACATGCAAGCCTAAGGCAGTACAGCTGCATGTTAACGTTTAAACGACTATCCTTTTACACACTCTCCCACCACTAGGACTTAACAGTTGATCCAACAATTACAACGTGCAAAGGCCATCACTGCAAGTTGGAAAGCAGAACTGTTAATGTGCGTTATAAAACAGAGTAAGTAAGCAAAGATAACCCTGCCCTAAAATCACAGCTCCCATACCACCTCGGCTGTGAATTGCTGAAGATGATACAGTGGCCCTGCACTTCATTAATCCTTTCTACTCCAAAGAGAGAAATGATGGGTAAAATATAAAAAGAGAAAAGGTGATAGGTTTAAGCACATGATAGACATCACTTACCAACTTGAAATGGAACAAAAGCCAAATGTTAAGAAGTTGAAAGCGATTTTCTGTGGTGAAAATCTTGAATCTTAAGAATAAGAAGAATTTTTAACATCCTCCACAAAAAGAGTAAATAGGTCATTGGACCTCTCTATCCCTAACCTCCCCCAATTGTGAGACAGGACTCTGACAAAAAAAAAAAAGGAATGCTACTAAATATATCCAGGAGCTATCTCAAGCTGTTCTACAGGCATCATGCACTTGAACCAAATCTTTATTTTATTTTCTAAGACAAAAAAATTTGATATAGACAAAGAAGAATATTTTGTAATGATATTATACAAGTGTCACCAAATCTTTCAATGATTTTTCTTTTTTTTTTTGCAGTTTCTGGCCAGGGCTGGGTTTGAACCCGCCACCTCCGGCTTATGGGGCCAGCGCCATACTCTTTTGAGCCACAGGTGCCGTCCCTCAGTGGCTTTTCAAATGGCAACTAAAGAACTGGGTTCAAATGGAGTGAAAGGAAGTGTGGAAGACAAACGCAAATCCTCTGAACAGGAAGTTTGAGGATGACCATCCCTCAGCATCCAGGAAACTGTCACCCTCTAACTGGTTAGCTCAATCGGGTAAAATTTCAACTTCTTCACAGTTCTTGGCAGTCATCTCTTTTGCTTATATTGTACAATCCTGACCTGCATGTACTAATATGCCCTGCCCTTCAACTGAAACATCAATGAATTTTTCTAACTGCCTCTAAACCCTACTACATCATAAGGATTCTATCCTTTCTACATTATAACTTTTATTTATTGTTTTATTTCATAGTATCTAGATAATGTTTACTGTTTGGCAGAGACTCTAAAAATGAGTATGATAAATATTAACTCATTTAAGTAATAAAAGCTCTAAAACAAGAGATAGGCATCACGGTGTAGACACTTTGGTATGCCACAGTAGGATACACAAAAAGACCCCCTGGTATTTGGAAGGGGTTTTTGTAAGTGTTTATTAAACATCTAGTATGTGCTTAGCCCTACCTGGAAGCAGCCAAAATTATTTCTTTATCTGCATTGATGAAGCATTGTCATGAGAACCAGAGAGAGGAGGAACTCAAATCTTATACCAGAACTCTATGTATATCTTTATACTTTCAGCTATAATGAATTCAGTACAGTTCTCATAATCAGCTCAGTCATTCCCAACAAATTCTTGGTAAATTTCTTAGTTCAAAAATTCCTCTAGGGATTTTATAGAGAGATAGAGGTAAGTGGATAAACAGATCTATGTAGATATAGACATAAATACAGATTTTATATATAGATCTTCATACGTAGATGGGCATACCTGACCTGACTTTAGATCAGGATGCTCAAGAGAAAAACAAAGTAAGAAGCCACCTTTACAGAAAACTAATGAGATCAAGCTTAGTTTTATCCAGTTTGCCCAATGTTGCAAAATTTGTGTTCCACTTATAAACCGAGATGTGATTCTGGTAGTGTAAGAATAAAGGTAACTCTATCTTGTAAGAAGTCGCCATCTTAGAGTTCCTTTGTTCCTGAGGATAGCCCGCCATCTCAGGGCTACTTTGTTCTCGTTCCTAACCTATCAGGGCTAAGCAAGGCACTCACCCCACCAGGCGACCCAGGCCGAGATTAACCATTCAACGCAGGCCTAACCAATAAGCACCAAGGAGAATTTCAAATAACCAATCATACTCCCACACTCCGGAAGTCTCCCACCCCCCCACCACAATAAAACCCCCACAACTCAGAGATGGGGCCCTCAGAACGCTCCCACTACATTGGGTATTCTGTAGAACCTGGCCTGAACTTGAATAAACGCTCTTTTGCTTTTGTATCGAGTATGTCTCCCTGGTGGTCTTTGGGGGTTACGTGATCTGGGTACAACTTTTGGGGGCTTGTCCGGGATTCCCAAGACCCCTGAGGACCCCAACTCAAAGAGCTGGTTAGTGTCTATATGTTGTGGGGTGAGTCAGGTGTATTTTTATTGATCTAGTGTCTTAATCTGGAGAACTGGCAGGAGGTCAAGGAGGACGCACCAGAGGCCAGCTGGCTGGGGGTAGTGGAAGACGTTCTGGCCCCTCTGGTAAGGGATTTGACTCCTCTGGATTGGGACAAGAAATCCCCAGGAGGAGTGGGCTCAATCCCTCTGGTATTTCTAAGTGGATGTAGCAGGTTGCTTCCACAGCATGGCGTGAGGCCATTCTCCCATTTTCAGTTTTTTCTCCAGATGCGGAATCCAGGAGGACTGTTTCTTTGTGTGAGTTGTGGGTTGTGTGTCATTGCTGTGTTAATTTGGCTAGCCGTAACGGGGCAACTTTGACAACTTTGACGAATAACATGGGGCAGACTCAGACAACCCCCCTAACTCTCTTTTTAGATCACTTTCAGGACTTCAAAGGACGGGCCCAAAACCTGGGCCTCGTAGTTAAAAAAAATAAGCTAACTCTTTTTTGCAGAAATGAATGGCCAACTTTCAATGTGGGTTGGCCCCTGAAAGGAACTTTCCACCTCCGCATTATTTTCCAGATTAAAGACATCATATACTGACCACGGATTGGCCACCCTGACCAGGTCCCAAATATAACCACATGGCAGGACCTGGTGGAAGACCCTCCTGCCTGGTTGAAAGTTTTTTTGCCCCCAGGGATACTATTCTTGCAGTTCACGAGAGGGAACTCCCTAAGGAACTTTCCAGGGAACTCCCCAAGGCACTTCCCAGGGAACTCGAACTCCCTGAGGCACTTCCCAGGGAACTCCCCAAGTCTTCTGCACCACTTTACTGTGTTTTATAGGACAGCATGGATCAGGAGTCTCTGTGGCCCCCTCCATACTGCTCTCCTGTTAAACCATCATGGGTAGGGCAACCACACCCAGGGAAAGAGGAGGCTGCAGGAGGAGTGGCAGGCCGCCCACCCTACACTAGACAGAGGGCTCAATGGGAGCAGCCACCACAGAGTTGACAAACCGCTGACTTTACTGCCTTGCCCCTCCGGGCTGCACCCCCCCCGATGATAACGGGATCAACCCCTTTACTATTGGCCCTTTGCCACTAGTGACTTGTATAATTGGAAAGTGCAAAACTCCAGATTTTCAGGGAAATCCACAGCCCTTATTAATATCCTAGATTCTATCCTTTTTACTCATCAGCCTACTTAGGACGACTGTCAGCAGCTGCTGCAGGTGCTGTTTACCACTGAAGAAAGAGAAAGAATCCAGTCGGAGGCTCGAAAGTCTGTTCTGGGCAAGGATAGGAATCCTACCACAAACCAAGTTTTTTTTTTTTTTTTTTTTTTTGGTAACGAGCCTCAAGCTGTCACCCTGGATTGTGTTCTGTTACATCACAGCTCACCGCAACCTCCAATTCCTGGGTTCAAGCGAATCTCCTGCCTCTGCCTCCCAAGTAGCTGGGACTACAGGCACCTGCTACAATGCCTGGCCATTTTTTGGTTGCAGCCATCATTGTCGTTTGGCGGGCCTGGGCTGGATTCAAACCCGCCAGCTCGGGTGTACATGGCAGGCACCTTAGCCACTTGAACCACAGGTACCAAGCCCTCTTAGTTGTTTTTAAAAGTACCCTAGCAATGTGCACATTAGGTAAGATCGCACCAAATACCCTGCGTCCTCTCCCCTTCCCTCCCCTCCCCTCTCTCTCCTCTCTCTTCTTTCTTTCTGGATTATAGTTGTATTTTATCATTCGTATGAATGTGTAAGTATTTATATATTGGTTTCATAATAGTATTGAGTATATTGGAAACTTTTTTTTCCATTCTTGAGATACTTTACTAAGAAGAATATGTCCCAGCTCCATGCAAGTAAACATAAAAGATGTAAAGTCTCCCTCTTTTTATGACTGAATAGTATTCCAGGGTGTGTGTTTGTATATATATATATATATATATATATATATATATATATATATATATATCACAATTTGTTTATCCATTCATGGGTAGATGGGCATTCAGGCTGTTTCCACAACTTGACTATTGTGAATTGGGCTGCAATATATATATTTTTTTATTCAAAGAGAGAAGCATTGAGATATATCCATTTTCCTCAGCGTGACTAGAGGGAGATAACTGCAATTAACTTGGACAAGAATATGTGATTTTTCATTCCTTTGTTATTACTCAAAGGAGTAATTACAGTAATGTAATTACTTAATTATTTTTAGGAACATTTTAGGAATGAGAGATCAAAAATATGACAAGATTGGCTTTAAAATCAGCAATCAGAATGGCAAAGCCAGAATCCCATATGCTCACTCTGATGGCTCTGACTACAGAGACATAGCCATAGGCCCTTAAATAAAAACAAGAAGAACATTTAGTGATTGTTTGATACCTCTAGCATTGGTGCTTTCGAGCAATCCTCTTTTCTAGCCCTTGATTTTCTTGCAACTACTAGGACCAATTTCTCTTTCTTAATTCCTGGCAAATAATCTTTCTTTCTTGTTAATTTGACTGTTAAATTTTAGCATCCTTTAGTAATTTATTCTTAGCTTTTTAAAATAGCAGTCTAAAAGTATATTACCTTGTATTTTTCTATTTGATTATTGCTTTTCTTCCCCTGGTAGAGTGTAATATTTGCTGGAAAGAATGGGTCTCTCTTTCAACTACTGTATCCTCTGAATCTAAAAACAGTGCCTCACACCTTCTGTTGGTATCTTCCCAGACAGTAATGTGCTGTTGACCCCAGAGTCTTTATCTTCATTTTAATTCTCTCTCCAAATCTCTAGATCTATATGTCTAACATACTTTTTAATATTTCTACCTAAGAATCTTATATTTATTATTTAATCAAAGTATATGTGATGAAATTAAAGGTTGCATACATTTAAGGTTGCATACATATACACATCAAATTATGTACCTTAATACATAGGTATTTATGCACCTTAATGCATAAGGTGTATACATTTATGTACCTTAATACACAAGGTATTTTATGTGTATATCAAATATGAAATTATCACTACAAACTACTTATATTTTCTATAAAAAGGTCAAATTGAATGTATTATATTTTACATTCAGTCCATTCAGTCCGTCATTTGAATTACTGACCGAAAATTTTCCCTTTTTCCTATATTCCTTTTGATTTCAACATCAACTGTTGGTTACTTTACATTAACTGGATGTTAATCTAGATTCACTGTTACATATTTCTCTTACAATCAGTTGTTTGTTAAGTTATTTTCATCCTATTATCTTAATATCTCTAAAAATTTTCACACCTTCTTTATCCACATTGTCACCACATTGGTCAATCCCTTACTTCAATTATTTCTACCCAAATAAGCCTTCTGCCTTCCTTCATTCTGCATTCATTTTATCCATTATTCACAATGTTGCCAGAATGATTTTTCCCATTCCCTTACGTGTGGTTTGACCAGCTCAGTACTGGACTTTTGCCTTCTTGATCACCTCCTTGGTCTGCCTCACTCTATGTCAGGAACCTCATTGCACTGGTTCGCATCATGCCTTTCTTTGCCTCATTGGCCATTTTTATCTATAATGGCAAGTGAAGAAAAATAGCTTTAAAATACTTTCTTTATCCTCTTCAAAGTTGTCTTATAAAGCTTACCTGTATCATTTAAGTAGTACAAGAAGTATGCCTATTATAAACACTGAATAAATAAGTACATTTTTACTGATATTTATGCATTTTACAATCTTCCCTCCCCTTCATCTAGACGCTTCAGAGAGAAAGGGTTTCCCTAGCACTATGTGAGTTCTCATGTTATAATGCTGCAGAATCTCATCTTTGACCTGGCTGGTATCAAAAGTTTCAGTGCATAGTATGAAGGCTGCGAATGATTTTTCATTAATATCTTGGAGTCCTTAGGGAAGCAGGAAACAGGGACTTCTTTCCCTACCTTGTGCAATTATCTCTGGAATCAACAACAAGGTACATGCATTAGGCAAGACCTTGACGATTCCTCACACCCTGTCTGAATGACTTAGTTAGTTCATCACACCTACCTGAGAAGGAGTGCAAGGTAGTATACAAAGTTTGGCTGTCCTTCAATGGTCCCAAGCTAACATGTGACCATAAGCAGGTAAAAAGCACAGGTGAGATTAAAATCTACCCTAAAAAAGGAACATAAAGTCAAATTGGTAATATCAAACCTGAGTTTGATAGAGAAAAAGAACAAAAACATGAAAAGGAGAGAGAATAAATTGTTACTCTAGAAGGGAGAGATCTAGCCTAAGAATGAATAATGATAAATGGAGTTAAGGCAGTATTCAAGGTGTCATAGCAAATACTTTTTTTTTTTTGAAACAGATTCTCACTTTGTCACCCTTGGTAGAGTGCCATAGCATCACAGCTCACAGTAATCTCAAACTCTTGGTTTCAAGCAATGTTCTTGCCTCAGTCTCCCAAGTAGCTGGGACTATCAACACTCGCCACAACACCCAGCTATTTTTTTTTTTTTTTTTTAGTGTTTGGGTCTTGCTATTGCTCAGGCTGCTCTGGAACTCCTGAACTCAGGCAATTCACCCACCTCTGCTTCCCAGCGTGCTGGAATTGCAGGCATGAGCCACCGTGCCCAGCCTGGCAAAAACTTTCTAAATGAAAAACACAATTTCAAGTTCATGATGACGAGAGACTCATAAGGAAAAATTAGTGTGTGTGCATTGTGTGTTGCAAACTTTCTTAAATTTATTTAATGATAAAGGATTTGGAAACATGAACAGAAAAGGTAAGAATAAAGAACAAAAACTAGATTGTTCTTAAACTTTTCTGTAATAACAGTAACTGTCAGAAAACTGTGGACAATTACCTATAGAGATATGAGATAAAAAATTATGATTGATGAATTCTGTATCTTGTCAAGTTGTCATTTTTATGTAAAGACAATAGAAAAATATTATCAGATATGTAAATGCTAAAAAAAGCATACCCTCCAAGCTTTTTCTGAAAAAAATAAATAAATAACCTGAGGACATATTTCTCCTCAAGATCGTTTATCTAGAAAGTCAATGAAAAAAAGTTCCCCATGTTGGCCTTCCAGTAGGGATTGCTAAATGATAGCCTCTAGGAACAGCTGATCTAGTTTGGTTCACCTGCCAGTAATTTTTAGAGAATTAAGTTAGAAATGACTGAAGTCCCTAGTTCTCCAACAGCCTCCCTGGTTGCATAATATTTTTCCAGCAGCTTTTAAAGATGCAACCAAAGTGCATGATACAGAAAAGCATCCTCTAAACTAAATGAGTACAGGAAATATGTCTATTTGTTCATTGCAGGATTTCTAGTATCTAGCATGTGCCTATTACTAATAGGCACCTAATAAGTGTTTGTGGTTTAATGATACAATGGCAAGGGGTGATGGAAACAGAGATTTCTCATGGCAGCAAATGCTATTTAATAGAATTCAATAAACGCATGTTAGGTGCTACTCTGTGCCAGGCATTGATTCTAGTGCTGAAAAGCTAGTGTATAAAGATATAGAAACAGAGTCCATGCTGCATCTGTGATGCTATTTTGTCATTGACCAGAAAATTCACTATACTGGAAATATTTTCATTGCAAACTGGGATGAGTCCTTTCAATACCAACCTCCCCATTTGAGAAGAATCATCCAGGTGTCATGTCATTTTAAAGTGATAAGTGGTGAAGTTAGCTAAAATTACCAGCCTTTTCTGGGTTGGAAGGCTTCTCTTTCTATTAATGAGTCATACAGGGTTACATTTGGCGCCAGGAGGAAAAATGTACTAATATAACAGCATAATATCCCCTGCTTTTAATGTAACTTAAATGTTAGACATTTGACACTTCAGTTGTCAACGTATTTTGTGGTGGTTTCTGTTTAAAATTCACATATTGTGTCTATCTTCAGCTGGAAAGGCAGCCACATAGCTTCTTTCTTCTGATTTGATGTTATTTCAGTAGAACCATATATCTTTCTTCTTGGCTCAACAATGTGGTAGAATAAAAATGTAAAAACCACCTGGTATGTTGGAGGCAGAGGGTTCTGTAAAACTTCAAGAAAATGATTACACAGAAAAGGAAGTTCTCATGAGGATATTCTGAGGTCTTGAGAGTGGAATGGTGCTTATTGCCAGAATTGTCAGCATTAATGTAGCTCATGCCCAAAGAGCCATGTTCTCAATTGTCAAGTTCTATAGCACTTCTTATCAAGAGACGATTCTGACCTTAAAAAATAATTTACTATATAATGGGGAAAGCTGAAATATTCTTTCATTGTCTTATGTATAGAAAAAAGAACTTGGAAAAAATAATGTTATCATAACACATTGTGTGGCTGGGCTTCAACAGAGTTCAATAAATGGTTGTACCGGTATCAGAAAAAGTGAGTGGACATCAGATGATTATGGAGACCAGTTATGCTGAGCAGCAGTGATTTATGATACAACTCCCAGATAAAGTCATAAATTCAAAGTTGGGAGGTAATGCCAAATTGGGAACCAGAGGAAGGCAAGAAATATTAGAAAAAGCAAAGGATTCAGTAATGGAAAGTCTCTATTTTGCAGACTGCTTTGCTTAAGTTCAGAGAGTTCTTCATTTAATATGAGAGACTTTACCTGAGGAAATGCACAGCTTGAACCAGAAAACAGATTCTCAACTGGTAATTGTTATAAAACACTGAAGATCTTTTTCCAAAATTGACATGCTAGATGTTTATCTTCCAAAGAATTTCGTATAGGAGAATTCAGAGATAAATTCTTTTTTTTTTTTTTATTGAATCATAGCTGTGTACAATAATTCAATCATGGGGTACAGTGTGCGGGTTTCAGATACAATCGGAGATATTTTCATTTCTGATGCATTCATTTTACCCACTTCTGGTGGAGAATTAATGGTAGTAATTGGGTTGGCAGTTGAAAACATTTCTTTTCTCACTCTCATTGACGTGAGACATTGTTTCTATAGTAGCACTTGGTGCTCAAGGGGTCACTCAGACATATTTTGGGGACTCTAACATTTTTGCAAAATCTTATATTTTGTATTTTTGTGTATTTGATGGTCTAAAAGGTTAATGAAAACATATTCTTAATACCACATCATAAAATACAACTATATGTTTTCAGTGCCTGAGTTTTTATTTATATTTAGGATTCACACTAAAAGAAAGTGAAATGATATAAAATGCTGTGAAGAATTAAAGATTTTGTCACAATTCAAATAATGAAGGTAGCGTAATGAAGTTGTCATAGAAAATGTGAAAACATGGACTGGCTATTGGCTGTGCCACATCCCTAGAAGATTACCCTAGGTTTCTTTACATGGAACTCTCATCCACAATTATCTAAATCAGGTTCAAGTTCATACAAGGCTGCCAATTGATAATTAGATCTTGGAATTTGAGTTGATGCCATAACATATGTCTGAGTTTGGGATGCTACAACAAAATATCATAGTCTTGGTAACTTACGAAGAACAGAAATTTGTTTCTCTTAGTACTGGAGACTGGACATTGAAATCTAATGAGGCTCTCTTCTGAGTAGCAGACTGCCAGCTTCTTTCTGTATCTTCACATGGCAGAGAGAGCAGAGAGCTCTCTGTAGTCTTTTATATAAGAGAACGATTCCCATTCATGATGACTCTATCCCTATGACTTAATTACCTACTAAAAGACTCAGCTTCCTGATGTCATCACATCAGAGGTTAGTATTTCAACATAACAGTTTTGCAGGGAAATAATCAGTCCATTGCTTTTTGCCCTTGGCCTTACAAGTCTCACGTCCTTCTCATGGACAAAATACATTCATTCTGTCTATATAGCCCCAAGTCTTAATGCTTTCCAGCATCAAGTCTAGAGTTTAAAGTCCAATGCCTTTATCTAAAATCATTTAAATCAGGTATGATAAGATTCCATGTAAAACTCATCCTTAGGCAAAATTCCTCTCCAGCTGTGAACCTGTGAAACCACACAAGTTATGTACTTCTCAAAAACAATGGTGGGACAAGAATAGGATGAACATTTCTTTTCTAAATGGAAGATATATGAAAGAAAGAAGGGATAAGGGACTCAAGTAAGTCCGAACTCTAGCAAGGCAAGCTAAATATATCTGAAAGCTTAAGAATAATATTCTTTGCCTTTATGTTTTCCATTAGGGCCAATTTGGATAGTGGTCCTGTTGCAGCAGCTCTCCCGGGCAGGAGTCTCACTCAGGGGTCTACAAGATGTCTCAACCCTACTTAATTAGAGAACATCTGGATGTTGAAAGCATCTGGCCTGCTAAAGCAAGGTATTAGCTTCCTCCTCTTTTAAAACCGGAAGATTGCTTTGATGATCTCTTGAATCATCTTACCAATAATTTCTTCCTTTGTCTTAAAGAATAGTGCAAGTTTGTAGCTGAACAGTCCTATGTTGCCATCCTGAAAATCCAAGAAATCCAACAGCCTTTTTTTCATTCCATTCCATCTCTTTCTCTTTCAGTTCAAATTGGCAGTTTCCTTGATGGAGTGTCTGGTTAAGATTATAGTTCATATCTGTACTAAACTCCTTATCAAATTGTTGCTTGGCCGCATCCTTAGTGTTAACTTCCAAACATTCTTTTTCACTTTTTACATTATAGATAGGCTGAGGATTTTCCAAATCTTTAAGTTCTAGAGTGTGGATTTCTTGTTTATTTGTTTTCTAATAATTCTGTCTTTAAGTCATTTCTATCTTCTCCCATTTTTCTATAAGCAGTCAGGAGGACCCAAGAAACTCTTTCCACAATTTGCTTAGAAATTTCACCAGGTAAATGTTTAATTTCATTACTGTAAATGTTCAATTTCATTGCTTATAATGAAACATAACCAGAACATAAATGAAATTTAGCCAAGTTGTTTGCTGCTTTATAACAGGAATCATCTTTTCTCCATTTTCAACAATATGCTACTCATTTCTGTCTGAAACGGCATAACAATGGCCTTTACTATCGATATGTCTACAGGTATTCTGTTCATGAATACTTGTGTAATTCTCCAAGAAAATGAAGGCTTTCTCTCTAGCTTTTCTCTTTTATTCCCGAACTCTCACCAAAACTACTTAAGAAACTCCATTTCCAAAGGTCCTTTGTAAACAAAGCTTCTTCTAGCATGCACATCAAGACTCATTCAGCCTTCACCTATTACTTAGTTTCCAAGGAACTTCCACATTTTTAAATACTTGTTAGAGCAATGAGACAGTGACCAAGAATTTTGAAAAACTAAAGAAAGATGCAATGCCACAGAATCAAGAAACTCAGAGAACACCAAGTGAACTAATTACCTTTCACTCTCATACACATAACACACAACAAACATTATATTCACTGCGGAAGAACAAAATAAACTTAAAAATCTTGAAGGCAGCAGTATGGGGACAAAACAACTGCATGCAGAATAACAAAAAAAAAAAGAATTTCAGTATTTAGAATTATGCATGCAGAAAATAATGGAGTGACATTTTTAAAGTGGTAAAAGGAAAAAAGCAAAAACCCCATCAACCAGGAATTCTAAGCCTAACAAAAATATATTTTAAAAATGAAGAAGCAAAGAATTTTAAGAAAAATAAGAGCTGAGAAAGTTTATTATGTAATGAACTTACACTACAAAAATATTAAAGGAAAATAATCAAGCAGAAGCAATGATTTTCAATAAAAACTTAGATCTACTGAAAAAACAATGTGTGAAATAACATAAGTGAAATATAACATGAGGTTTTTTCCTTATTTTCTCAAGGCTCTAAAACAGCCCTGTTGAATAGAACTCTCATGATGATTGAACTTTATTTCTGTACAATCCAGTGAGACTAGCCACATGTGGCTGCTGAACATTTGAAATTTGTCAAGTATTACTGAGGCATTGAATTTTAAATTTTATTTAATTTCAACTAATTTAAACTTGAATAGTCCCATGTGTCCTGGCTACTTTATAAGACTGAAAACCTAAAAGATAACTTATTATCTAAAGCAAAAAGAGTAGCAGTGTGTTTATAAATTATAAAAGGAAATGCATAACAATAATAGCACAAATGAGAAACAAAAAACATGATATTATTTGAAGGTTCACTCATAAACCAATGTCAAAATATTCATGAGGCTTCATCCATAATTAGCAAAAAACATGGAAACAGCACAAAGTTCCCTCAACTGAATAATAAATAAAATTGTAGTGCATTTATATAACAGAATAGTACTCAGCAGTAAAAAGAAATGAACTATGAACACAAAGAACATAAAGATAAATCTCAAATAAAACTTATTAAGTGAAATAAACCAATGTCTAAAGGCTACATATTATATGCTTTCATTTATAGGATAGCCTGAAAAAGACAAAGTATAGGCAAAAGAAAAGATTCATGGTCGATAGGAGTTAAGAATGAGGAAGGGTGGAATATAAAGAGGCAGGGAAAAATACACCAAAAGATAATTAGAAGGTGCCAAAAAATGTATTGACATTTTAAGAAAGGAAAACACTGCATTTAAACTGTAATATTCAATATATTAGCTTATATATTCTATCTTGCAATTGCAGAAGTCAAATATGACTTGAGTATTACAATTTTGATACAGGCTTTCCTTTCTTAAACTGTGTATACTTTTTTGGCATCCTTTGTATTTTACTAATTTTTAATTATTATTTAATTAAATAAATGAAAAACTACTATATTTGATGTGGGGAGATTTATAAAATTAAGTAATCATTTTATTTTAATTTTAATATGCATTAATGAAAAGTCTATTTAATGTCTATGATGTCTAAAACATAATTCATTTCCAAAAGAACTTACTAGTAGTCTAGAATCAGCAGTATGGTTTAAAATATTATTTTTCATTTCCAGTTAAGTCTCCAATTAATTCTATTAGTTTGGTGATCTAGACATACCTTCTCTCCCTGGTCTTTCAACCAGCTGGCCTCACTCCTATACAGTACATTTACTTATTTATTTTTATATTTCAGTCTAATATGAGTGTACATATAATTAGGTTACATTGTTTACATTTGCAAGGTTACCCATTCATGAGTTGACAAGCACTTGAGTGGTTTCCACATCTTTGTGATTATGAATTGAGCTGCTGTAAACATTCTAGTGCACATGTCCTTTATTCTTCCTAATCCTGCTTCAGGACTTTTTCTATTGGATATGTGTGAGATTCTTCCAGCTCTCCTTAAGATTGAGACAGAAAGAAAACATCCCACATCAACCTTAAAGGACTTTGTTTACCGAAAAATGTGAAAATGTATGCCCATCACATAGAGCAAAAATAATTCCTAAATCTAACTCAAGTACAGACTTTTTAGAAATTTCCTTTTAAGAAACATTTTTTCTTTCATTTGGCCTGGAGTTTCCCGTAATTTTTTTTCCCTGTGAAATCTTTTTCTCAATCAGTATTATTTCATAGAACTTTTTGTGACGTGCACCATAGGAAACTAAGTTGTGTTCTTTTCATAGGTTATGTGTATAAAGATATCAGCCTCCAATTGGGAGAAAACCGGGACCAGAAACTTGCCTCCTGGATAGAAATGACATTTCTTCCCTTTATTCTGGGTACAAGTGCAGGAAAAAAGAGAAAGCAAATGGAACCAAAGGTGTTAGAAAGTATTCTCATTTTTTACCTTAAGGAGCACCCATTCAGTATTTGTATTTAATGAACTTTCACAATGTGCTAGCACTAAATAAAGCAGAATTGGTTTGTTCCTTTAAGGAGGTTACAGGAGGAAGCATCCAAAGAGAGGAATAAATCAAAATTCCAAATGAATATGTACAATGAAGCATTATCTATACTACAAAAATTTTCCCAGGTATAAATATTGCCTGTGTCTTTTAGATACTTTGATTTTCGACATACCTTATTTTTCATATTTGAATATATTTGTACTTTAAGTAGGATCCTTTAGTTATATTCCAGAAAAATGTGCTGCTTATTCTAATTATTCATCATTATATACATAAATCTCAAGGCACCTTGAATCAGATAGAATGGTAACAGTCTATAATCTAACCTACATGTCCATTACTGTGCTAGAACATACCCAATATCTGTAAGGATACCGAAGTGCAGGGAAAAAGCTAAAAAAGACAAGTAAAGGGCATTGACCCACCCTGAACTGAATGTGTTTTCTTTTCTTTTTCTTTTTCTTTGAGACAGACTCAAACTGTTGCCCTGGGTAGAGTACAGTGGTATCAGAGCTCAAGGCAACCTCCAACTCAAGCGATCCTCTTGCCTCAGTTGTTATATTTTTAGTTGAGACAGGTTCTTGCCTTTGCTCAGGCTGGTCTTGAACTCGTGAGCTTAAGCAATCTGCCCACTTTGGCCTCCCAGAATCGGGGATTACAGGTGTGAGCTACCGCGCCTGGCCAGCATTTTCTGAGTTCCATATATTGTCAAATTTATTTTTGTAGAGAAAAACTTTTGTTTCTGAATTCAACAGCAATCTACATTCATTGAATGATGCCATTTATAGTTATGGAATTAATAAAAATTATTTTCCATACTTTCAAAATATGCATAGGGAGTCAGCAAGAGGAAACTTAAGTCCCAGGTAAAAATCTAGTGTCAAATCAGAAGTTAAGAAGCAAAAGTAAATGCAATTTGAAAAAGATCAAAACTAAGACATGGAGTGGAGATGGAAGGAGTATCTTATACATACTGGAAATACCATCCAGACCATGCAAAGGTGAATAAGAATGAAGCTCAACTCTTCAGGAATAGGAGACAAGAATCCAGTAGAGCCAGCATGCTGGATTACCCAGAAGAAACAGAGGCTCCTGAGTGTTCAAGAGAACCATGCAAAAGGGAACCCAGATTTCAGCCTGCCTATTCTTCAGAGGCGCTTCTGAAAGCCCTTAATCTATATTTTTATTAAAGCAGGCTTTAGCCATTCAGTAACAGTAGCAGTGGATTTTTCAGAACTCTGCGAACAAATGACATTTAAATCTAGATGTCTTTCAAGGGATATGGAATGAAGAGTAAACATAACTTGTCTGTGGTGGTCTCATCTAGATGAGGAACATGTACTATGCACACTGTTCCTTCTGCTCCCACCAACTTGACTTCTGCCTCAGCTCTCTAGAATGATCCTGTCATCTTCTGGGATCTTGGGCCATTGTCACTTTCCTGATTTTAGTTTGTCATTCTGCTAAGTTCTCTTTATTAGCCACTGGCTGTCTCTCTTGGCTACTCAACATCTCATTTAGGTCACATGGATAAGCCCTTTTTTATTGGACAAGAGAAAAGATCTTCCAGAAAACAAGTGGGAGATCTCAACTCTCATATTAAGAAACCCCAAGACAATACCTTTACTGTGATTTTGACCATGGGTTCTAATGCTAGATTGCTACTGCCTTCAAAATAATCTCCATGAAAATATAGACCAAAGATGGAATTTTTTAACATATGCTTTCTAAATTTTGAAAGGTAATCTATCATGACATCCTTTTGACAGACTCAAATAATGACAGCAATGAGTTCCTTGCATAATTTCTAATTCCTTTCTTCACCTTTCAGGTCTCTAGGGTTTGTTGTTATGTGTGTATATGTGTGTGTGTGTGCACGTGTGCATATGGGGGGAGTGGTATAAAGGGGAAAAGCATATCTTAAAAATATAATCTGCTTGTTTACATTTCCTAGATTTTGCTCTCTTATAGTTGAATGGTGCATTTGGTGGCCCAGAAATCAAGAATCTGTCATCTTTGATCATTGGCCTGTGAACTTGCAACTCCCTCTGAGTTATTAGACCCAGGGCCACTAAAAGTAAATGGAGGAAGACACAGGGGAAAGGAACAAAATAGGCCAGTTGCATAATTAAATTGAAGGAGGGGAGAAGGAGGAGGGAGGGGGATTGATATGCTCCACCTAATGGGCACGATGTAGGGGTAATACAGCGCATTCTGTGGGTAAAGGGCTTAACTACAAGAACTTTACCTTAGAAACACAAACAATGTAACCTAATCATTTGTACTCTCATGTCAATCTGAAATTTAAGCACACACAAACAAATAGGCCAATTTCTGCTTTAAGCAAATTCACAACAATTTAATTTAATGCCAGAGCACTAAACTAGCCCAAATGATTGGATGAAACTGCAAGTCATTGTTTCCACCTTTCCTTTAACTTCATTCAGTGGGACTAATTTTGCTACAGCAATGAAAAGTCTAACATTTCTGTCTTTTGTAGTTACTTTTAAACCATGTTAAGGCACAAATTTCAAGATAAAATTCATAATCTCAAATTGCCATTTAAAATGTTCAAAGCCATGTATTAGGAAAACTTCCCAAATTATTTAAAGTTACAGTTCCTCTACATCCTTCAAATAAGGACTCTTCAAGTGAAAAAAACAAAAAAGCAGAGAAAAGATGATGTCTTCCAAATTCTTCCTCTCCTGTTACCAACCCCTTGGGACTTGGAATGTGGAGATGGGAAGCTACAGGCTGGATGATCACCAAACCCATTTCTGCTTCTTGGGCATCATACCTCCCTCCACCTAGTTGGAACCAGGTGACTAATTTTCACTGATGACACTAAAATGGAAGTGATGGATTACTAGCAGTCTTAGGTAGCTTAGAATGGACTGCCTTGAATATGCCTCCTCCCAACTCTCTTTTATTATCTGCTGGCCAGATGTGAAAACCCAATGGAGCACACTAGAGCAGAGTCGATAAATGAAAGAAGGATGATTTTGTCAATGATTAGATGGAAAGAAGCTAACCACCCAACACTCAACTAAGCTATTATGGAGATGAGAAATAGTCATTATTGTTAAACTACTTGGGTTGCATGTCATTTCTTGTGGAACCGCATGTTACTTAACAATCGATAGCAGAAGGAAGGAAGATGAGAAGGAAAGACTATATTTGGCTGACACAAGTATGGTGGTTCTTTAGAGGTGGCCCTTTGGCATTGTGTCATACTTCTCGCAAACAGCTGTCTTTACTTAGGTGATACGTTTTGCCCTTAATTATTTCTTACTTCTACATCTTTTTGGAATCTGCACTTACATTCAACTTTTCCCTTCTGATGCTTATCTGAGCCTCTAAGATTATACTCTTCTGGATCTGCATCATGCATGGCCCTCTAGTGATTTACTGGAAATAGTCACACATCCTTTGTTCCAACACACTCTAGGAGCACAGGTCACTAACCTCCACCATATCTCCTTCCTTACCTCCCCACCGCTGCAGCAGCTTTTCAGTCTGCTTTTGCCTTTTAGTTTTTACAAGTATGAGTCAGACTCCAGACTAATGTGTCCACCTTACTGAAGGAGACAGATATTAATCCTGAGTGTGCATAAGTACTTTATCTTGTCAATTTTTATAGTAAGAATTCATTGTGTATCATTTTTTCATATTCTATTGATACTATGTTCCTGAAGTTTATTGAGAAAGTGTATTTAAAATTATCAAAACTAGCTGTGTTTTTGCCTTAACTCTCTTTTGATGAAGTTCATTGAGCCTTCTCATTAGACCCAGTGCCTTTCATGTGTGGAATTCACAGGACACCAACACCTCTCTCAAAATATCTTTCTTACTCCACAATGTACCCCCTAACTCTCTTTGACTCCATGTGAGGCATTCAAGAATTGGGTTATATTTCTCCACATAAGCCACCTAAGCCTTGCATTTTGATGTGGCTCCTGTATTTGTAGTATCATATTTATTGCATTTTGTTACCTAAAGTAAAATTGTAACTATAGACAATTATCACAATTATTTACATGTGGAACTCTGTAGTTCCCTATGACTTCCTCCCAGAACATTCCAGACAATGCTGGGTTATCATCTAGCATTTAATGTAACAAATGTAAAACCCAGTGTTTTAGTCCATTTGTGTTGCTGTAACAGAATTATTGAGGCTGGGTAATCTATAAAGACAACAATAGGTTTATTGGTTCATGATCTTCAGGCTTTTTTTTTTGTTTTTCCAGTTCAGCTGAGGCTGGGTTTGAACCCGCCACCTTTAGTATATGGGGCCAGCACCCTACTCAATAAGCCACAGGCACCGCCCAATCTTCAGACTTTTATAAAAGCATGACACCAAATCATGCCTCTGTGGAGGGCCTCAAATTGCTTCCACTCATGGTGAAGGAGAAAGGGGACCTGGGGTGTGTGCAGAGATCACATCATGAGAGAGGACACAAGGGAAAGGAGGGGAAAGTACTAGGTTCTTTTAAATGACCAGCTTGGGGAGAGGCAGGAAACTCTCTTGGGAACTGACAGAATGGGAACTCACTTAGTCCTCTCCCTCCCATGGAGGGCATTAATCTAGTCATGAGAAATCCACTCCCAAGACCCAAACACCTCCTATTCAGCTCCACCTCCAGCACTGGAGATCAAGTTTCAACCTGTGATTTGGAGGAGTCAAACACACCAAAAGATAGCACCAAGTTCTTAGTTGAGCCCCTTTTTTCTTTCTTGATTTCTTTCTGGCTGTAGGCATTGAGAGAATTTATTCTTTCCTAGGAATCCCTCCATTTAATCAGAATTTTTCAGTCTGAATACTCAGATCTTTCTTCAGAGAAATTACCTTCTATTATCCCTTAAATTACTGGCTCTATTATATTCACAGTGTACTGTCTTTCTGGAAATTCTAATACATAGATATCAAGACTCTCAGATACATCTTCTACATTTCTTATCTCTTTTCTCATTTCTTTTTATTATTCTCTGGAATTCTCAGATAATTCCTCAAGTTAATTTACTAATGTCTTTGTTATCAATACCTGTTCTGTTCATTGTGTGTGTTTTTGGTTAATTTCAGCAGTAACATTTTATGCTAAATACTCTGGTGCTTCAATTCCTCCTTTTTCATGATCCCATAGTTCTCCAAATGCAACACCTCCTTAAATCTCACTAAGCAAAGATATTAATTACAACTTTCCTGAAGTTTTTAATGGATTGCCGAATAGGTTGTTTCTTAGAGAGACATTTGAGCACAGTGTCATTATTGCTCCCTCCTTCAACTGGTGATTCTTTTCACAAGTCTGATAATAAATGCTCTATTATCTGATTATCTACCTACTTTTAAATTAATGCCCTTAATAAAGTTTAAAAATGAGCCCAAAGCAAAGTGGCTGTTATCTTTTATTTTAATTGAAATAATATAACTCATTCCCAGAATTGCAAAAGTCACACTAATATTTCATATAAACAAAAAGTTTTTTGAGAAGCTAATTATGAATAAAGTGAATATTAAAGAGCACTTTCACCAGCCCTGATTAAATTGTAATTATAATTATTTAATTGAAAAATATTAGGTAGGCCACACAAAATCATTCTGGGTAAAGTGCCTCTGGATTTGTCTGCTAGCTAAATACATCCTAAAATATGTTCTCATTGATTATATGTTAATGAAAAGACAAGAAATAAATGCTCTGACTGCTGCTCTGTTTCTCCTTGTTCTCTTCTCTGCCCCTCTCCCTTTTGCCCTTTCATTTCTAAAATTGCAATAATCTGAATAGGCAACTCTTACTAAGTCATGAGCAGGACAAATCAGGTATACTGAGACAGTGAGTGGAGACAGCTGAGTGAGCCTTTCATTTCTCAGATCCTACCAAAATCAAAAATATAGCTAATAATATTGTAAATGTGAGCTTAAGAGGTGAGATGTCATATTACATGTTCTTACCATTTGTGTGTGCACATGCACCCACAGAGAGCAAAAAATAAAGAGGTACAAGGAAAATTTTAGAAGTGATGGATGAGGCATGTGCAGTGGCTCAGGCCTATAATCCTAGCACTCTCAGAGGCCAAGACAGCTGGATTGCCTGAGCTCATGGGTTCAAGACCAGCCCAAGCAAGAGTGAGACCTCATCTCTAAAACATAGCAGGGCATTGTGGCAGGCACCTGTAGGCCCAGCTACTGGGGAGGCTGAGGCAAAAGAATCAATTGAGCCCCAGAGTTTGAGGTTGCTGTGAGCTATGGCACCACAGCACTCTCCCCAGGGTAATAAAACGAGACTGTGTCTCAAAAAAAAAAAAAAAGTGATGGATGTGTTTATTACCATCATGGATATGCATATATACAAACTCATTAAGTTGTATACAGTTAAAATGTAAACTTTTCTTAAATAAAAATTATTCTGCAATAGAGTTCTTAAATTAAAATGATTTTGAAAACCTTTAATAAAGTAGGTTAGTGGAAGAAGTGAATCCCAAAGCCCCTCTTGAGCTACTGAGTTGGTCCTCTGAACCCACTCCAAGGAAGAGTCTGTTTGATTTGATAGAAAGTTTAGAGAAGAAGAAGCAACTGAGGAATAGGATGGGATTTATTATAGGGAAAAGCCCAAATACACTTGAGAAATCTTAAATTCATACTAGATTAAACCCAAAGTGAAAATGACATTTTCAGTCAGTGAAGCTGAGAGTAGCTTGTGTCATAGCTTAGATTTCGAAAAAAAGATTTCTATTCTTTATAATTTTAAACTATTATGCACTAATTAAGAAAATGACAAACTATTGTAATGGGTGCAATAATGGATTTCCTTTAATGTTAATTTCAGCTGAAGATTCAAAACAGTGGAGATTGCATTCTAAAGCAATCAAGGATTTTAAAAGGAAGTGAACAAAACCTAGTTTTGTGATTTTAATCTCTAGGTTCTAAAAGAATTAGGAGTTGGAGATTACATGAGAGAAGTACCCGTGTTTGGAGGGATACCTCCATCTCTCCCCCAGCACTCATAGGTATGGGGAGGTCCTTTCTCCTGACCTTACCTAGTGGTAAGGTCAACTACATCAGAATTTGAACTGTTGGACTGGAGATTTGGAAACAGTGGGCTGGTTCCTGGCTCTAGACTGCAAAACATAAAAGGTCAGGCATTATGGCTACTCAGATATTCTGATGGTGGCCCATTGGGCTCAGCCTAGATTTCCAACTTTTACTCAGGCAAAGTGTTTTCAGTGAACCAAATGTGGATCATGTGCCCAAGAATGAGAGCATCAAATTGTTCACATTTCTGTCTAAAGACTCTGCTGAATAAGAGGTAAAAAGACCATGATAGAAAGAAACAAGGCATGTCTAAATAAGAAGATATCAGCAACCAATCATAACAAATGAAATCATTTAAGCCAAGAGAAATACAGACCGTGGGATTGAGAGAAAACTGACCTTCTTATTCAGGATAGATTAGAATGGTGGTTTTTGGCCAAGGCTAATTTCATCCCCAGAGGCCGGTTAGTGGTATCTGGAGACAGTTTGGTCACCACAACCTGAAGATATGAAGGAGTGCACTGCAGAATTGTTGGCCACTATCTAGTGGCTCCAGGTCAAGGATATTGCTAAAAGTCATACAGAGCATGTGAAAGCCCCTTGCAACAGAGAATTATACAACAAATTTCAACAGTGTCAAGGTTGAGGAGCCCTGGGCTAGGGAATGCTGATTTATTTAACAAACAACTCCTAAATCTTAGTGTCTTATAGAAAAAAAGTTTATTTCTCACTTATGCTAGATGTCTACTTTGTGCTCCAAAGTGCGCTCTATGTGTCTTCATGGCTGAATCCAGCCTCTATCTGGAATGTCAGCATAAGGAAACATGCTGGATAATATACCAACTTTTGAAGCCTCTGACATAAACGACTTCCATTTCCTTGTCTATATTTTATTGACCAAACCAAATCTCCTTATCTATTTGTTTTGTACTACTGCATAACAAATGACTGCAAAATTTAGTGGATGAAAACAAAGTAGATTTATGGCCTACTAGTTTCTGTGAATCAGAAATTCAGCACATTTTTACTGGCTCCTCTTCTTCAGGACCACTCAAGAGCTATAATAATTAAAGCATCATCCAGAGCCACCATCATCTCAGGGTTCATATGGGACAGGGTCTGATTTTAAGCTCACTCAATGGTTGTTGGGAGAATCTAGTCCCCCATGGACTGTTGGGTTGAGGGTCTTGGTTTCTCATTAACCTTTGGCGAGAGGCTCCCAACTCCTTGACAGTCGCTCCTCCCCATCAGACCCACCACATATAAACAGCCTAGGAGAGAATACCAGAGGGACAGAAGTCAAGAGTTCTTTACACTCTTGTAATGTAGGTGACATCATATCACTTTCTATTCATTTCAAGCAAGTTGCTATGTTCATCCCACTGTCAAGTAAAGGGGATTTCACAGAGGATGAATTCCAGAAACAGGGAATAGTACGATCATTGCAGCCCATGTCATGAGCTGCCTGTGGCCTGCCTGTGGTTCCAAATTTGACAGAGGGTTGGGGCCCAGCCTCAAACTACACCATGAGTTCTTTCCCAGTGATTGGTGGAGACAAGAGAATGAGGGAAAATGAAGAGTCAAGACATGAAGAGAAACTTTTTTATGCAGCTGGGTCAGGGGACTGCCCATCTCCAAATGTGAGGACTGATGGCAGCCCCTATCTCTGGACTAGCTTTATTTTTATTACACACATCACGGTTTTAATCATTAGTCTAATGAGGGAAGGCTAAACCCTTATGTCATGGTTCTTGCTGGGCTTATATTTTCTAATCAAACTATTTCTCTAACTAACTTGTTAAATAAACTGATTTACCTCTTACTTTTATTACTCTAAGTTATTTATGATCTTAACACAAACAAAACGTGGGGCAGGGGACACAGTCCAGCAGCAGGATGTCAAAGCAGACCCTAATCAGACCAGGCACACAAATCTCAGGAGTAGCAAATAACCCCCCAGGAAGCTTTGTGGGCAGAGGAGCTCTCACTGTTGCCAATACTGAGATGACAGAAGAAAGGAGATATTTTTCTCCTTATCTTCCTAGGAGATTTTTTTTTCTCAAGGATGTTTAGATGCCCATCATATCTCCAGCAAGTTCAGCATTTCCTCATTGACTCCCTAAATGCACTAACTCTCTATGAGAGGGAAGCCCCACCCACTACCAGCCTTGTCTCTCAGTGCTCAGTGACCTCGGAGCCCAGTAGCACTGGGGGAGGGGTGAAGCTCTGGCAAGACAGTTTCTCCCTTTAAAGAACACGAGGCTTCAGGCTGTTGCTTTGCAACAGCTTTAGAGTTTCTCTGATCCACTTTTCTCCTGTCTCTGTTCCCTTTTACCTATCATTTTCAATCATTTTCTTAATTAGATTCTTAACCTTCTTATACTAAACAATTGAAAATAGGGTTTAAGTTTATTACATCATTATTTCTAGCAATGTGAGTGCCTCAAGATACGACTCTTCCCTTAAGTACCCACGTGTCCACCTGCAACACGGTGGAATGTGAAAACCTTTCACAGGAAGGGGAACCACGTGTTGCAAATCTAAACATTTTAGTAAATAGTAATATAAGCTACCTTTCCAAACATTTCCCTCTTTCCTACTTTATCAGGAAACTGGGGGAGGGGCAAAGTTCTATTTTTAAATAGTTTTAAGTGTTTTATTATTACATTGAACTAGATACATGAATTTCTGAACTGAGTGATAAAACTGATTTATTATCCAAAGTGGCCAGGGAGGATCTTCTATCACCTACGAGCAATCAGAAGGATTATAGGGCTGTCTATAAATTTCCCTTATGGGAATAATATAAACTATCTCCACAGAATAAATCTAAAGAGACAGTAGAAGGCAAATATAGAGGTGCAACAACATACCAATAGTCTACTTGTCCATTCCAATACTCAACAATTTTGTATTGATGATGTATTATGATCCAAAGTTGTCATAGACACAGGAAGACACAATTGAATAAAAAAAGACAAAAGTTCTTGTCCATATAGAACTTATATTCAAGTGGGTTTGGCAAGGTGATAATAGTTTGAGCATATAGTGTTTCAGAGGGTGACAAATTCTATCAAGATAAATAAAAGAGGAAGAAAAGAGAATGCTAGGTTATTCAGAAGTGAAGAAAGTCTACCCTAAAAAAAGACACATGAATATCTGAAGGAGGGTCATTAAATTTAATGTTTATACATTCTGTAAATGTCAACATAACCACAAACATCAACATCATCATAAACCATGATAATGATAAGGGACTTCTGCTCTTAAAAATACATACATACGTGGTTTGTTTAGAAACAGTGGATGATATAGTTTTCATGAGTAGTTACGTAGATAGCTGATCTCATTTTGCTAACCCACCTTGACCTCAAAGCATGGTGAGGTGGGCTCAATGGTCTGACTCTTAGCCATGACCCATGTAGACAGATGGAAAAAAAATGAGGGATTCCTCTCTGCCTGAGGCTAGGAGCGATGAGGTACAAAATAAAATTAAATACGTAAATGAAATACAAGATCATTTTCTGGTTTCAATGTGGTTGATCTTTCTCTCAAGGTACCGGCTGGACTTCCTCTAAAAGAGAGAGAGAAAAGACAGACAGGCTCCTCCCCAGGTATATTGGGCAGGAATACTTTTTCAGGTAAGCTTTCTTTGAGCTCAGCTGGCGGATAAGCTAAATAGTCCCATATGAAGCTTCTCAGGAGCATGTCAGGCAATGAGGTCTGGGAAGGATGGCTTTCCCCTTCTTGCCCGTCTTGTATTACCCTTGCTTGTAAATGCTTTAAGACTTTCATTAGTTGAATGACATCTTCTATGTTTTCTACTAAAGAGGACAGATTTACTATCTAAACTACCTATGCTATCTTGACAGCAATTTGAGAAAGAGGGGATTCCAACCTGTTTATCAGCTATACTTCATTTCTCAGAACACGATATTTGTTATATGAAAAGAGCTGAAAATAAAACGGATGTGCCATATATCTCAATCTATTCCTGTATCTATATAAAGGTTATAGATGGATATATATGAGGTCTGACAATTAAGTTTGCAATCTCATCCTATAAAAAATTCCTATACCTCATTGCTGAATATCACCATAGTTACCTTTGAAGTACTCCCCTTGGGAAGCTATGCACTAATGTCACTGCCTAGTCCACCCTTCAAAGAAAGTTTGGAACTCATTTTCTAGAATAACCATTAGAGCTATTATCACACACAAAAACATACAACAACAATAGTGAATGCCACTCAGCAAGACACCACCGCACATAGACAAGAACATAGCTATGAGACACTGATGTACCAAGGTTATGGAACCTTACCAACATGTTTGTACAGCCCTGCCTATGTAAACACATGGTAGCACATTTGTTAACTTAATTGTCAGACTTTAAACAATGATAGCTTTAATGGTCATTCCAGAAAAATATCCCAAAATTGTTTTGAAGGGTGAGCTGGGCGCTGGTGTCAGGGCATAACTTCCCACGAGGGGTGCTTTGAAGGTAACTATAGTGATATTCAGCAATGAGGTATGTAGCACTTTTTCTAGGATGAGTTCGTGAACTTAATTTTCAGTCATTTGTATATAGCAATAGCCCAAATGATTAACAGTTGTTACTTTGTGTAGTGGGATATTAAGCCTCTTTATTTTTTATTTTATTTTATATTTTTTACCTATTCATACATTTGAATTTTCCTCCTATGATCAAGGAATGCTTTTATGCTAAGAAAAAAACAATAAGACTTTTCTTCAATTTAAACAAATAATAGAATCACAGCATGCAATTTATCTGGAGACTGTGCATCTAACAGAGGACCTATTTTAAACTAAAGAGATATGAAGAACTCAGCAGCTTTTGAAGATTCACTTTAAAGTGTTGTCTTTCATGCTTAACGAATATGTTTCTACCTTGAAAATTAATGTACCAAGTGTTACACATACTATAAATTTATTTGGGGACAATTATAAGAAAGTATATTTTTATACTGCTTTAAAGGTTGCAAATTGTTTCATCATCTAATTTCATTTGATCATCCTAAAGACCGTATTAAAACCAAGTCAGGTTTTATTAATCCTGTTTGGAGGTGGAAAAAAGACACAAAGCATTCCATGACATGAACCGACAACAGAGGCTGTTGCAGAGCCATGACTCTGACTGCCAGGCACGTGCTTTGTCCACTTGTCATCTTTTACTTTTATGCCTACCTAGGATGGGTAGTGATAGCAGGGAGGCAAAACTCCCCCAGTAGCTGCTGCAGAACTCATTCCTCAGTATGAGCAACATCTCATCTTTATTTTCAATTTTGAACAAATTTCAAAATCTTTTCAGGTTTTGAAAATGTGATTTTCATGTCAAAAGTGTCATGCACAGGACTTTTTTCCTAAATAGGAAGTCAACAACTTTTTCAACCTGCTTATCTTATAAACTATCTATTTCCTAGAGGAAAAGAAATACTGAACTCAGAGAACCTCATGAATTTTTTTTGGTGACCATGTTACAAGTAGAACGTGGAATCATTTTTGGCCATGTGAAGTTAAGTACTCCATTTGGAATCATTAGGACTCAAATGAAAGTAAAAAATTATTTAAAATAATTTGCTTGTGTTGATACACTGAAAGTTCAGTCAAGACTAACTTTAGTATTGCTAGCAGAATTTAAATAGGCAAATGATTTTAAGACTGTTTTGTAGCAACATTATGGAGGAAAAGTACTTTAGCAAATCATGCCATCTGTATGCAGGTAGCATTTTATACAGAAAAGGTAAATACAAATATATCTACTTCATACAGATCCTGTTTAATTATCTCGATTGAAAATTATTGCAAAGAAACATAGTAATAATTTTTTAAAATTTTAGCCAATAATTTCAAAATAATTTAACAAATACACTAACAAGTAACCCTATTATTGGGAATTTTACTCATTTTCATTTTCATGATCTAATAACAGTAGAATTGATGGTCAATGTGAAATTGTCAAGAGACTGAGAGAAAGTCTAGGGAAAATGAAGATTGTGATTGTGAATATAGTATATATCACAAAATACCTATCTTTAGTGATTTTGTTTATTTTATTTTATTTCATTGTTTTATTTTTTGAAATACCATCTGATTCTTTTGCCCTGGGAAAAGTGTCATAACATCTTAATTCATAGTAACCTCAAAAACTTTGGCTGAAGCCATCCTCTTGCTTCAGCTTCCAGAGTAGTTGGGAGTATGGGCTCTTGACACCACACTGTGCTAGTTTTTCTATTTTTAGTAGAGACGGGGTCTTGCACTTGTTCAGGCTGGTCTTGAACTCTTGAGCTCAAACAATCCACCTGTCTCAGCCTCCCAGAATGCTGGGATTACAGGCGTGAGCCACCATCCCCAGACTCTAGTGTTTTTAATCATAAGTGCATATGAGAGTCTCCTAAGATGGATACTGTCAATTCACTTCTTCCCATACACACATGAGGCTTCTCACATAAGAAGCAGAGACTAATTCCCCCAGCTTTGAATCTGGGATAACTAGAGTGGCTTGATTGATCAATAGAAAGAGGTGAACATTTTGGGTCTCCTGAGCCTCACTCAGGAGAAGTCTTGCAGCTTCCTCTGGGGCCTCTTTGAGTACTCATTATGACAGCTCCATCTGGGAACCCTGAGCATGTTGGGAGATGCCTACACAAACTGCAGAGGCCATGTGCAAATTCCCTAGTGGTCAGGTCCAGCAGAGCTCCTAGCCTTCAGCCAACATCATATGTGGTATGAGTCAGCCATGTTAGATGTTCAACCACTAAGAACCCTCAGATAATGCCAACTTCTCAGTATCTCACTACAACTGCATGAACAAATGCTGAGGGAGAACTACCCACCCAAGCTCAGCCAACTCAGAAACAAGGAGAGATGATAGTAATAAATTGTTGCTTTAAGCCACCATGTTTTGAAAGTAGTTTCTTGCATAGCAATAAATAACTGAATGAGTAAGGTATGAATATTAAGCAAATACTGACTTTAAAATAAAGCTAAATTCATTATGACACAAAAGTATATCTGGCTTTGGGTTCTGACACTAAGTATCTCATATTTGGAGGTCAGTAACATAGTCTCTGGCTCTATTTCTTCATCCTTGAAGTAAATGGTCAGATGGGTTGAAAAGTGGTTCAAGGAGTGTGAAACTATGATGGGTAGAATTCTACTTACTCTGCAGTGAAGGTCAATGTCATCTATATGTTTTATTGAATATGGACAAAAAGGATAGAATATATTAGTCAAACAGCTGGTTCATAAAGACAGAAATGATTACCAGGAAACACCATAGGTTGACAATGAGCATCACCTGCAAAAATCAATCCACAGAACTGAGTATCTCTCAGGGTTGTTAGGCTGGTAAACTGGAGGATGTGACGATCAGTGTTCATCTGTCACCTTCAGCTCCTTCAAAAACTTCCAGATTCTGCTATTGCTTTTGCATAATTACTTATAATCTTTCCACTAGACCCCTCTCCTCAGTGATAAATTCCCTGATATTATTGTTAATCCTGTAAAGATCTTCTGACTCTACTCTGATGTTATTGGTTTCATCATTTATTTGTGCCTCAAAAGAACTCTTTCTTCTTTCTGTTCCCAGATTTTTTTCTTACATTTCCTTATTCCAATTCTAGTTCTTAACACTTGTTTATGCCTCTATTATTCTATTGAAGTTGCTTGTCCAAAGATAGCCAAAATATTTTACTTCCTAAATCTAATTAACCTTTTTTCCTGTTTTCCCCCTTCACTTGTTCCTTATAGCCTGTGACCAGGTTGGCAGTTTTCTTGTTCTCCACTCTCTTTTTTACCACTTCCATGGCATTTTCCAGCCCCGCTATACTGTTCTGACTGCTTCCACTCTACTATCTGCCATTGCTTTCTTCATTCTCTTTCATTTTCTTTTTCTCAGTGTGATCTATCCTGATATCCACCCTCATGATTTTCTCTAAAAGGTGGATATTCTGATATCAACTTTTATATTCTGTCCTCATTTTTAGGCACCAAGTATGTCCTGAAATTGCATTTTAATCCCCAAAGCCTGGAGCTTAATTAGATGGTCTTAAGATGCTATTATAGTCAGAAGTCTCAGTGATGCCTAAGCCTTCCTCCCTAGGATTTTATGGAAGAAAAATACATGAGAATAATAGCAAATGAGAAATAAGGCAGCATCTAAATATTAATATATAGGATTGTGTCTACAGGCAATGCAGAGCTTTCTGGTAAACAGGGCTTAAGTTTGAAGTCTAAGAAAACATTAAATCTTAACATTAATCAGTATCTTTTTTTTTTTTTTTTTTTGTAGAGACAGAGTCTCACTCTGGCATCACACAGCTCACAGCAACCTCCAACTCCTGGGCTTAGGTGATTCTCCTGCCTCCGCCTCCTGAGTAGCTGGGACTACAGGTGCCCACCACAACGCCTGGCTATTTTTCTGTTTTGCAGTTCAGCTGAGGCCGGGTTTGAACCTGCCACCTTCGGTACATGGGGCTGGTGCCCTACTCGATGAGCCATAGGCGCTGCCCAATCAGTACCATTTTTAAAAAATTTGTTCTTTTCTTTCTAGGAAAGAATACTATAACTGCATCTGCTTCAAGGAGGCAGCCCCTGAATCATTTTACCTTTTCTATTGCATGAATAAAAATAAAGTTCAGAGAATTAGAGGTAAAAAGGAAACCAGAGTGAAACATGCCAATGTTTATGGATACCTCATATACCAGGACCCAATTTATATTCCTTTTACCCAGAAGTGAAGAATACGGACAGCAGGCATGAGCAAAAGACAAGATCTTCTCCTGCTCCTTGGGCCTTGTTGTCTGCAGAGAACACTAATGCCTGTTCATCTTATTGTCACTGCAATTCTCAGTTTATGTATTGATCCCCACTCTGTACTCTGCTGTTTGCTTACTTAATATTCCAGGGCTGAAACCCAATTCATTCATCTGGTGGCCCAGTTCTTGCCAATTTCATAAAAAAAAAATACTCTGGATCTTGCCTTCAGTATTTCCACATGACACTGCAGATATGTGCCTTGATATTCCCAGATTTCAATATTGCTTGGGCTACATATACTACCTATATACAACTTCTTGCTGTTTTACCTCTCTTATAGAATCAGAATTCATTTTTTGCATGAAAATGCCTAAAATTTGGTGTATTCATGAGAAACTTGTCTGTCCTTGCTGTGGATTATCCTTATGTGGGCTGGGTTTTCAATTAGTTGAGGACATAACAGAAAACCCAGTCCAAACTTGCTTAATGAATAAAGAAATGTATTGGCTTATATATAGTTACAGTGGGGAGCACATTCATTTAGTGGCCCCAGTTCTGTTGTTTTTCTTTTTTTGTAGTTCCTATAGATACAGGAATGAACACGGTAATTTGGTTGGGTAGAAGCAAGGGGAGACAGAAAAATAGTAAACAGTCACCAATTTTCATGACAATCAAATAATTCAGCCAGAACATACATATACTCTTCCTTTCCCACGAAGACATCGTATGTTCTTAGACAGCAATATCCAGTACCCCAGGCCCTGAAAGAGAATTGACATACTGAGTCTAATTGGCAATATCCAGTTCCATTTGTAGAGCAGGTCTCTGGCCATTGTCTTTCACGGACACATTGAAGGTTGGCACTGGAGAATTGTCCTCGTTAGTGATGACATGGCATTTGCAGTCTAGTCCCACTAGGTAAAAATTTGAGGATCTGGACACTGCAGTGGGCTTCAACAATTAACGAGTGCTTTGGACTAGGCTATCTTCTTTGGTAGTTCAACTCCCTTAAAAGTTAACGGACTTTGATATTTTTGCATTCAAAAATTAGCAAGCACGGTAGGCAGAGGAGCTTGCCTGGTCAAAGTCTGATTCTTATCATTTCATTCTCTTAGTAGCAATCTTCTGTTCGCTGCTGTTTCCCTTTATCCTTGATTGGCACCTTTATCTTGACCTCCATCCCAGAGCAATTAAATAAAAAGCCTTAGGTGAAAAGGCACCAAAACTTTCATAATTACTCCAGATTAAATCCCGTTGGCATCTTCATTAAGACATGATTAACTACTTCATCAGTTAAAAATGTTTTAGCAGAATTTACTTAAAAGAGATCTGTAGAGTAGATTATATTTGGATGCCAATATTGTCACTTTCTAGGTCTCCTACCATACTATTTTGTTATCAGAACCCTTAGCCTGGAGGTAGAGACTTGGCATTCCTTTCTCTATGAAACTCCACATTAGTGTATTTGAAATAATTCAGATTTAGGTGCACAGGGAAAAAAGGGGGAAAAAGAATGATATTTCCTCCCATCCTTTTTTCTCCTTATTTTCAGAAACCTCAATTTATGATAATTCAGTATTTATCATATAGACCACATTAAAGGCGGGAAGACTAATCTGGCACAGTTGGATGTTCTGATTTTTTTCTTCTAGTCACTCTATGTTTCACCCTCTAAAAGTATATAGTTATTTCCTAAGGCACTAGTGGTGTCATTTTAAACTACTTTTTTTTTTTTTTTGAGACACAGTCTCACTATGTCACCCTTGGTAGAGTGTTGGGTGTCACAACTCACAGCAACCTCAAATGCTTGGGCTTCAGCAATTCTCTTGCTTCACTCTCCCAAGTAGCTGGGACTACAGGCACCCACCACAATGCCTGGCTATTTTTTATTACAGTTGTCATTGTTGTTTATCTGGCCAGGGCCAGGTTGAACCCACCACCCTCGGTGTATGTGGCTGGCACTATAACCACTGTGCTACAGGCACTGAGCATAAACTATTTTTTAAAATAATTGTATAACAGACACCATCAACTTCCCATTCCAAGCAGGATGTATCTTTTTCACTGACCCCCTTCTATTTTGATTCAGCACCACACACTTGATACCAAATTTTGTGTTCACTAGGATAAGAATAGCTACCAGTGACAGAAAACCCAGGTCAGAATATCTTAATAAGAAAAAAATTGAATCATATACTGAAAGTGAGAGTTAGGCTGGGCTTCACAAAGCCACCATACTATCTTGTCTAGACTAATGTAATCCCCTAATACCTTTCTCTGTGCTTCTGAGTGTATACCCTATGGCATTTCACCATAGAGCAGTCACAATGATCTGCTGGAAGTTAAAATCAAATTATGTCATTCCCCTGATCAAAACACCCTGAAATCCTAATTCTTCCTATAGCTTCAGACACCCAGTGTCATATGGCCCTCTAGATCTCTCCAGCCTGATCTCCCACTGCTCTTCACTGAATGCACTCCAGCCATATTATTTCATTTTATGTTCTTTCAGCATGACAAGCTTGTTTAGGACCTTGACATTTGCTACTGTTGATGCCCAGAATTCTCGTATATGAAGCCTTGCAGGCATTACTTACTATAGTAGTCAGGGTTCTCCAGAGAAACAGAAACAATATGATTTGTAAGAAAGAGATTTATTATCAGAAATTGACTCATGCTTATGAGGCTGGAAAGTCTAAAATCTACAATTTTGGCCAACAGCCTGGAGACCCAGAAGAGTTAATGGCATAGATGAATGCTGAAGGCCATCACCTGGATAATGTTCTTTATCTTCTATTCAGGCTTCCAATGGATTACATGAGGCACCCACATTCTGAAAGCAATCTTCTTTACTCGAAGTTCACTAATTTAAATGTTGGCCAGGGCTCAGTGGTTCACACCTGTAATCCTACTCTGGGAGGTGAAGGTGAGTAGATTTTAGAACTACCACCCCCACCCTGAGCAAGAGCAAGATCCTGTCTTTACTGAAAGAGAAAAACTTCCAGGTGGAACCTGTGGTCCCAGCTACTTGGGAGGCTAAGGCAAGAGGATCACTTGACTTGAACCCAAGAGTGAGATTGCTGTGAGTTATGGTGCTGTGGCACTCTACCCAGGGCCACAGAGTGAGATTCTGTCTTAAATAAATAAATAAATATTAATCCCATCAAAACACCTTCCATGATGACATAAAATTCACCATTGCACTTACATATTTTTTAAATCTATGTTTATTCATTACATTTACAAAAATTTCTCCAATCCCTTATTAAAAGATTGTAGCAATTCTTGTCTCCTCTGTTCTTTTACCACATTATACTTTACTTGTATCTTTCATCAGCATTTAAAATTATATTATATACTTATTTGTTGTATGCTTGCTTTCTCTCTCCATGTATGGAATATCATTATTATTCTTATTTACTAACAATTATATAGATGCTTACATAGTATATGCTGTATAAACTTGAGTCAAATTTTTACACCTGGGAGACAAATGAAAAGTCTTTCTTATCCAGAAGGAGATGACTTGTACACAGAAATAATTGCAAGATTTTCCTAAATAATATTGGCTACACTATATATTTTTTGTGTCTTATCCTACCCCTTCTCTGTTCTGAAGTGCTGAGAATAGGGGTCTACAAAGTACATTCCTTTTGTCAGCTTACCTCTGCTCAGATCCTTCCAAGGGAAGGTGCTAGTGGAGAGATCAGCTAGTTGGAGGGCAGATAAAATATTGTTCTTCCTTTCTCTTGCTCTTTTCACAGCATTTTTGAGTGACTACACTAATTCATTTATCAGCAACCCAGCTTCAGCTTCAATGGCACCTTTTTCATGCTCCTAGAAGAAGTTGCAGGACTCCCCTTTCCATGTTTTCAGTGTTGTTTGACCTCGTTAACCTGGCAGGGAAGCATGGAATGTTCTTCTGAAATCTGGTTATACCATTTTATCACTTTTGTTTTCCAAGAACTTGATAAAATAGCTAATTTCAGCAATTACTAATATCTAGTGTAATTCATTTCCTTTTATTTCTCTTAAAATTTCTAATACATGCAACAATATTCCTGAATCAGACCCTCAAATTATGATCTATTATTTAAAAATCATTAAGGATGCTTTCCGTTTGGAGAGGAGGGGCAGTTTTTGGAAATAAATTTCAAAGATGGGATTCTTTGGTTTAGGGATCTTTAGAGATCAAATATAATGATGACCTTATTATCCTTGGAAAATGGGTTACTGCTAAACCATGACATGAATGCAGTGGCATCACATTTACCAACGTGTTATCTGTTGCATTAGATGAAAGGCCTACTGAAGGCAAAGCTTTGTGCAATTGAGTGGTTAATGCATTCAACTGCTAGAGTAGTAATGATAACTGTTAAAGATAATAGCATAAGATTTCACTTTTGAGAATCCACTGGATTGCTTAAGGAGAGAAATTGATAAGACTAGGGGTTTAAAATCTTAGTACAAGATGGGTCAGAGAATCAGAGAAATTTTACAGTGATCTTAAAAGAATCTCTCATTTTTTGTAGTTGCAGGGGAGATCACAAATCCCAACTCACATCTAAAAGTAAAAATTCCAGAATTACAATGTAAGCAGAATTCACTGCCTTGCCATGTATCTTATGTGAAATTTACAGCACGTCATCTTGTGTAAAATTTATGGAAAAGAATGGAACTCTGGGATTTTACATGGAGACATTTAGGTAGACATAATCTTAGGGCCTTGATCCCACAAATCTGACTGAATTTCCAGTGTTAGCAGAAATATTTCCCCATATCTAAAGATATCAGTATTTTTTTATTTGGAAACCCTATAATAACCTCCTGTGAGAAAGTTTCTTTGGAAATGGATGCCTATTCATAATACCTATCTCCACCATTCCTCAGTGCTTTCAAGCCTGCAACTGGAGTCAGCTTTAGGCATACATCTGGCAGACAAGTAGAAAATTTTACCCAGATGGGACATGACATATATAAAAATTAATTGTACAAAAATTAATTGTAAAATTATTATTTTGTTTTACTCATCTTAGCTTATATTTGCAGAATGTGTGTGGGAATGAACTCTAAAGATTTTGGAACGAAGGGAGATTTACAGAGATTCTACATTCAAAGTGCTATCTTGAGGAGCTAGTAGTGACTCAACTGTGAACACAACATCAGACTCTACCGTGGCTTATATTCACTGACATTGAGAGTGCTCAACTTCTCTGGCATGAAATGGAAGAAAGATTCCAAGGCTTATGAAGATAAAATAACTGAGTGCATTTATTATTTGCAATTTGGTCTTCCCCCACTACAGCTAACACTCTCTTCCTTCATTTAGATATTGAGAATGCATTAGTGATGAAAGTACCAGAATCCTCAAAACTCTGTGACTGAAGGGGTGACATGAATGTAGATGGAATAAGATTGTTTATGAACTGATAATGATAGATAATGGTAGAATAATTATACTGTTACTTTATAGGTTTTCAGAATTATCCATAATAAAATTGAAGAAAGTGAGTTTTAGAATAGCTGATTTTTTTTCTGGCTGCAGATGACATTGGAAGAGGCCAACTTTGAAAGAGCTCCACGATTCCAGTAGATATCATGATAATTCTGAATATCAGAAGCCAAGAGGCATTGGTTAACTACTGCAGAAAAGGTATATGTGATGCTCTTGTTTGTGGATTCTAATTTCCTAGCATATTCAGCGCTCGATCAATGGGCTCATGTGCAAGGTGCCTACAGTGACAGGTAAGACACTCTGTAAGAATCAGTTAAATGGATCTTCTCTTACCAAACTCATGTGACTACCATCCTGACAAAGTGTACAGAATCAACAGCAGAGGTTAAGCTTAGATCCTTTATCCTTTTGAAGACTACCACCTGGGATCAGAATGATTGCTTTGGACATCTTCTTGCTTGAATATAGAAACAAATTTGTCCTTACTGGAGCTGCCACTTATTATAGTTATTTCACCCCTTTTTCCTGCTTCCAATGCCTCTTATACCACCCACATCAAGAGATTTTGGAGTGCCATATTCACCATCACAACATCTCATGCCATATTGCTCCTGACCAAAGAACTTAGTACAAATCAAAAAAAAAAAAAAAAGTACATCCAACAGTCTCATATAGTTTACTCATCTTACCAGCTACATATTGGCTTATAAGCAACTACCTTAACATAAATACAAAGTCTTACTGAAGTATTAGATACAGTGCCAGCTGAGAGAAAATTGTCTCCAAATTTCAGGCATTCCATATACCATGTGTTATCATTTTTTATCAGATATCACATATGATATTGTTTGCTTTAATATATCTAATAGGAAGAGAAATGAAGCACCATGCCCCCTGTATCCACAACTTTGATGGGGTTGGTTGAGAGGGCTTATTTTCATAAATAATAATATTTTAAACATTAGACATAATTCTTTAATTGAAATTAAAGTTGAATCTTTGACCTGACCCTTTTGCGCTCCTCATTTCACTAAACCAACAAAAATTAAGGGATTACCATGATTTCTGTTGTGATTTAACCTGAGGACCAAGAGGAGGCTGAGTTGGTACTCTATGGTGGAAGCAGAGAGAATTATGTCTGGGACCAAGGAGGTTTCTGGAGTGCTTTAATGTTCAATGGGAAAACTTAATGGAATCTTAGGTAACCCAAAGGGATAATTGTGCTAAGGACTCAGGTCTTCAGGAATTGAATTTGTCTCACCTTTACCATGTAAGGACCATATTAACTGAGATTATGGCTGGAAATGGGTAGGAGATGAAGAAAAATGTTCATATGTGAGCACTAAAACATAGTATTTTATATTTGTGGATATTGACTAATTTCTTTCCTTTTGCTCTTTTAATATAAGAAGTAACAATAATGTCTAAATTTACAATTTAATCTTTAGGAAAATGAATATGCAGGTGGACTTGTGATTTTGGATGAAACTCATAGATAGTTGTGTGACACAATTTTCTGCTTTATACATTTGGGGAGAAACTGAGAATATCCTTTCTCATGTAAAGGGTAGTTGCATCTTGATGAGGAGAAATATCATGTCTTTGTCACTTATGCTGTACTAAAATGTATATGTAAATAGAAGGATGTAAAGAAAGGCTGAATTGCTAAAGAGTTTAATGAGTTGATTATTTGCCTACTTTTGCTCATCCTCTTTCCCTCCATTCTCTATTTTTATCTATGATTTTCTGGTTGGAGGGGCTATTTATTAAATTTTACAGGCTCCATTTCTATTTAGTTTCTTAAGTTATATCCATAGGAGACACTGGGAGAAGAGCAGAAGGCAGTGGGAAGAGATCACTACTATAGGACTATGTATTTCTTTCTCTTTCTGGCAACACCACTGGATGTGAATATACCCCTTCCAGGGCCACAGTTTCAGCCACAGCACTCCCCCTTTCATGTTTCCAGCACTGACTCTATTGGTCACTCCTTGGAGGCTCCTCCCCCCAACCCCCTGCCAGCTGCACAGTCTTAGCATTAGCAAAGCCACTTCTACTCTTAATGGTTCATACCCTGGACCTAGTAGCTACTTTTTGAAGTTGCTAAACTTTGGTTTACTTCATTTTATCCCTATGGCTCTCCCAACACTTTTAACACCTGTGGACTAAATGTTATTTGTTTCAACTGTCTGTAGTTGTTTATGTTTTGCTCCCTGACCTGAAATGATGCAATCATAAAATGACTGTCATTTCCTTGCTTTACACTCATATGCAATTAAGATCCAAAGAAAAGTGGACATGTTTTTCTATTAGGTATCTTTGAAAGAAAGTTATTTCTTAGAAGCCATCAAAAACTTCTATTTTTATCCCATGTGCCCCAATTCCATGATCAATTTTTATATCAAACCCCGTGGCTAGGGAATGAATTGTGACAAGAGCTGAGGCTTGAATTTCTGAACTTTTCAATACAATTTTATGCTTTACCCTAGACAAGGTACATGTAATTCTCCTTAGACAAGAGACCTAGAGCCAGAGGTGAGATTAACCTCAGTCTCAAGCCTGTGGGCTGCATGGTGGAGAGATGCACAGCTATTAGACTGGAAATAGAAGTGGATACTAGATAAGCAGTATATAGTGTGCTCTGCAAGCTCTCACTACATTGCACTTATCTCTGGAGTTGGTTTGCCTCATTAAACTATGATGTCATTGATGGCACAAACTGTGTCTTTTATCTAAATAATCGACATTGAAAATTGTGACTTTCACCTAATATGTAAAAGTGTCAGAAGTTTCTTGAATGGATGAATGAATCAATATGCCAGAGCTTTTGAATATTTGTTCTCAACAAGGTTCAGTTTTAGCCTCTAGTAAGAATATCTTAATAACACATGCTGCAAACAGGTCCTGGAACAATAGCATCTATAGGATTGAAGATCTGGGTGTTCCATGCCCTTTATATTGTTTTATAGCCAGAAAAGCACTTTTTCAAACAAAATATTAGAACAGAAGGCATGCTTGTATGTGTGCATTTTTATATAGAATATACACATTCCTTACCTATGTAGATGCAGGTAGTTTAAATCTGTGTTTAATGAAATACTCATTTTTTTAAGCCCCTAAAGGACTTTTGCAAAGTGTTTTGGTGCATGAAATGAGTCGTCTTCATCCACGTCTGAGATGAATTAAGAAGTTAGTGCTTTGTCTTTGAGGAGTCATTGTTTTTCATCCATCAGTAGGGAGGCAGCAGGGCACTGTAGGTGCAGTGTGGACCTGGATCGAGAGTGCATAGGTTAAAAACCCACCTCTGCCACCAGCTAACTCTGAGACCTGGTCCAAGAATTATACCTAGAGCCTTAAACATAGTGAGAGCTTTTCCCATCATACTCAGAATCTCTCAATCTTGGACTTCTCAGCCACCAGAACTATGAGTCAAATAAATTTATTTTCTCTATAAATTGCACAATTTCAGTTATTCCAAGATAAGTTTTTTAACTCAAGGAAGAACAGAAATAAGCTCATACATAAGCTGTGAGAATCAAAGAACAACAGAGCAAAGTAAAAACTAAGGGCCACTTCCCAAACCAGACTCCTTAGAACTCCAGCCATCTGAGACACTGTGAGAGAGGGTTGCCTGATCACATAAGTATGGGAAACACTACAAGGTATACATTTCTCTTAAACAAACTTCATGTATGTCACCATCTTCTATGTATTCATACAATAAATCTTTAAAATGCATTTCTCCCAGTGCTTGCCAATAAAATTTCTCTATGGTAATCACTTTTAAAATAACTTTGTAATGATGGACTGGGAAGCTATGATTTTGTGTTTTTATGTTCACTTTGCTTTCCTATACCCTTCCTCAAAGTCTTTTGAGGAAAAGTTTATTTTCCAGGATGTGGTCACAAGAGTGAGCATATGAATCAGAGTGTGTTCAAATATGAGCACAGGACCCCAGCAAATTTAATCAAAGACTTTGCTATGAAAAAAAAGTATTGATGGCACCTTGGATCTATCTGAGACTCATCTAGATATATTTCACAGTTCCCAGATAGCTAAGTCAAAATTCCCCCTTTGCTCACATGAATTTAAATAGGATTATAGTCACTTGCCATTGAAAGAATTCATACTGGAACTATTCCTCCTTACAGAAAAACTCAGAAAAAGGTGCTCCAGAGTGATAATTGAGAGTAAAATGATACAATTTAAAAATTTATTAAATAGCAGCAGCCTAAGATTTCTCTTAAAGGAAAACTGGGTCTAATAGGGAACCTAAAGTGGAGAGTGACATATTTAATATAAGACATATTATAGGTCATTCTTTCTTGCTTCTTTATTTTATTTACTTATTTATTTATTTTTGTAGAGATGAGGTCTCACTATGTTGCCAGCCTGGTCTCGAATGCCTGGCCTCAGGAAATTCTCTAACTTTCTTCTCCTAAAGCACCGGAATTACAGACATGAGCCATTGTGCCTGGCCTTCTTTCCTTTCTAAAGGATTAATTGGAAATGAAAGAGGATTGAAACAGATTAGAAAATGGTCAAAAGATACTGGGTAATAATCTTATTTTAATTTCTGATCCCCTTATTCATATTAAGAAACTAATGAAAGGAACTGTACAACTGTGTTCTATTTATGAACACAGTGTACTGGAAGTTAGTATTGATTCACTTAATTCTCACAAGAAAGTCAGAAAAACAGATAAAAATTCATCTCATTTTACAGACTAGGACATAAAATACCGTAGGTATTACAAAACTTGTCCATGAATATGGTGAAACTGATATTTAAAATATAGTTACCATCTTATGATGTTGCTGTTTTTGATTTACTAGAGATAAATTAATTGACATAGAATCTCTGTGTATTAACTGTCTACTGTTGCTATAACAAATTACCATATATTTAGCCCCTTAAAATACCACAAACTTATTATCTCACGGTTCTGTAGTTCAGAAGTGTACCGGGCTAGTTGGAGTTCTCTGCTGAGAGACTCAGAAAACCATTATCAGAGTGTTGACAGGTCTGTGCTTCCTGGATGTGTGTGCAATCAACTTATGTCTGAGCTCCTGCAGGTTGGTGGGAATTCATTTGCATATCCTTGTAGGATTGCGGTTCCAGTTTCCTTGCTGGCTGGCTCTTCTCCTGGAGTTATTCTTAATTTCTAGAGACTGCCCTCATTCTATGGTTTGTGGACCCCTTCCAAGGACAGTAAAGTCAGTAAAGTCACTCTCATGCTTTACATCTTTCTGACTCTTTCTCTGTCTGCCTCACCTCTCTGATGTATCTCTTTTGACTCTGGCCAGATAGAGGATCTCTGGCCACTTTTAAGAGCACATGGGATTAGCTTAAGCTCATCTGGTAATCCAGGATAATATCACCTTCTAACATTCCAAAACCTTAATTACATCTGTAAGTAATGTGCCAATAAATATAACATAGACACAGGTTCAAGGGATTGGCACATGGAACTCTTTGGGGTCCACTATTCTGCCTATCACCTTCTACCTATATAATGTTGCAGTTGAAGTGTTTCAGCATGGAAAAAGGAAAAGATTTACATGTGGCTCCTAAAATATTCCTTATGTTTACCTGGACACATATGGTGACATTATACTATGCACACAGAATTACCTAGAAAATCAAATAATAAATATGCCTCTAAAAAGGAAAATTAGAGTTAGAAACTATTGCTATAAAACCAAAATTCCGAGACAAATTATTTTATATTTTTACATAGTGAAAGATGTACATAAAAACACAAGTAAAGGTTTCATTCGTTATGTGTTTCTTAGATAAAAGAAGAAACTTGCTATTATATTTGTGGGAACAAGCTGGACTGTGTTTGAAGAAATCCTGGGGTACAACTGATATATGTGGTATAACAAATATAACCCCTTAAAGGATGCAATTGCCATAACAGCTCTATTCATAATTGACAAAATTTAGAAGCAACGAAGATGTCCCTCAGTATGTGAATGGATAAATTGTGGCACATCCACACTCTGAAATATTATTCAGTGCTAAAAAGAAAAGAGGCACCAATCCATGAAAATACATGGAGGAAACTTACACGCACTTTACTAAGTGAAAGAAATCAATCTGCAAAGACTGCATATTGTTTGACATTCTGGAAAAAGCAAAATTAAGGAGAAAGGAAAAAGCCCAGGGGGTTTGGAGGAGTAAGGGATGAGTAGACACAGCAGAGGGTTTTTAGGGTAGTGAAACTATTCTGTGTGATGTATAATGGTGGATACATGTTATTGTAATTTTTTCTCAAAACCCATAAAACATACAAAATCAAGGTTGAACTTTAATGTAAACTATGAAGTTTGGTGATATAGATGTTTCAATATAGGTTCATCATTTACAACAAATGTACTGTTGTTGGTATTGGAGATTAATAGAGAAGGCGGCTGCACCTGTGTGGGTACTCTCTGTACTTTCACTAAATTTTGCTGTGAACCTAAAACTGCCCTAAAAAATAAAGTCTATTAATAAATGAAATCGTTCAGGAGGATTTGATACAGAAATTTCTCAATCTGACAGACTTAATAAAGGTCTGAAGGCATAGAGACCTGACATTTAAATGTACAAGCATTTCAGATAATTTTATTTAAGATTGTCATTATTGGTTTGGAGTCTCTTCTAAAAATCCAGATGTCATACCCTTCCATTTTGAATTGGATTTTAATTACATACTGTTTTTTTCTCCAGTTGAAAACAATACTGTACATTTAACTATGCTTATTTTGCTTGTTATTTACATTGGCATAAATCTTTACTATGAGTGGTGAAGAGAAAAAACTGAATATTTTTCTGAGAGCTGTGTATGTTTATGTCATTGACATGAAGGACAACACTTAAATCAAGAAAACTGAAAACAGAATCACAAGCAGTCTCAAACAAAAGAAATAAAGGTTGAAAAATCCCCTTGGTTTAGAATAGGGACAAACAAAATGATAGCTTCTTAGCATCTAATGATAGCCATTACTTGTAACAAGTATACTTAGACCATCAGAGAAAAATAAATATGGCTAAAGTAATACTCAATTTGTGTTTTCCACAGGGTAAGCTGAAGGATGGTGTTCTTAATTCAAAGCATAAAAGAATTAGTAAATTTATTGAAGGCAGGGAACAAAAATCTCAGCTTCCATTTGCCTTCTGGTGACTTTAATGCATTGCCTGAGTTATTTCTAACTACTATATGATTGACAGACAATAGTTTGGTGCATTTCGAAGGAGAATAAGGGAGGCAAAGGTCTGAGATATCAGGAATGACTTTTATGCTATTCTTTATTAAGTCCAATTTTAAACAATTGTATGGAGAAAAAAACTTCCAAATATTTTCCAAATAACTTTTAAATGTCTCTCAATAATATCTTATCATATTGAAAGTCACTGCAAAACAAAAATGAAGGAACAGAGAATTATAAATGTATTTATGATTAAAACCACACAAAATACTATAAATGAATCCTCTGAACTTTAAAGAGATGAACTTGTCTGATTTCTCTTTGGCTTATATTTTTTAGTCTATCTGCTTCAGCCTAAATAGAGAATGAAAAATCATAGTAATAACCAAAAGTGTCAGTCTTCGAGTGCATGTTCTACCTCTTTTAGATAGGGTTACCTTACCCTTTCCACATTCTTGGACCATTTAAAACCAGACATGTCCCCTGCTTCCAAAAAGATAGCAAGTAGCAGTTCATGTAGTATGCAACATCTCTGTTTTATTTAAGTACCTGTCTGGCTACACTAACCCCATTTTAACCACCTTGATGGTTAAACCATCCCCTCTAAGTATTTGCCATGCTTCTACATATTACTCATTCTTTCTTCAAACTTTAACTGAAGGCCTAATTTTTCCTGCCTTCTCTATTCCATAGTATGCATTTTTATTTTTCCACTATGTTCAAATCTTCTGACACAAATTATTTGGCGCTCAGCATTTACTTCTTGAAGCACATCCTGTACCTTCCTTAGCTTATTTCTCCTATTCTATAGGCAGAACCCAAGAAAAATGCTTGGTAGTAGGAATTTGTGGTATCACTGTCCGTGGTCCTGAAATGGAGTTGAGGGGTTAAAGTTTTCTTAAGTTTACATCTAGGGACTCTTGTCTTTTTCTCCCAGGAATTTTTAAATTGGTCAAGTGGTGGTGACAAGAAAACAGAAAACCAAGAATATATTGGAAGAGACAGATAGGGGAATGGACAGAGGTTATGCTCTCATGTTATTGTCTGGAGAGAATAAAAGACACTTGTGTTTGATATAACTTTCAATTGCAGATGCCAACTTGGGAACAAGAGGGAGGAGGAAAAATAGCTGACACAGGCAACATTGAAGGAAACTGCAAAAAAAAAAAAGCGCGTGCACCAAGTGACATAAAGCTGTCCAAGTGTTGGCATGAACAAACGCATTGACGCCCGTGGGTGAGGATTCCAGGCAGCAAGTTATGAATGAAGCATCAGTTGTGTCCTACAACTGCTATAGGTTTTCTTTGTCTTTGTTTTTCTCTCTTGGGTTAAAACAAAAACAAAAATTGTCATTTGGCACTGTAGAAGAGCCAAGGTGATTGTAACTTACGTTTCACATTTGATGTTCCTTCTTTCCTCCTAGCACCTCTGTAGCCCCAGTTGTGTTGGTGGCTGGCAGGGCATGCGCTCTCTACCCACTCTATGTAAGCTCCCCAAACTAGAGTATAACCTCCGCGGGGATAAACCCTGGGTCTCAGCATTTTTTGATTATCTCAGAACGCCTAACAAGAGTGTCTGGTACAAGTTAGGGGTCGGTGATATTCTTGGAATCAGTAAAAGAATCACAATGCTTTCCACGGAGACAACATTCAACAAAGGCTTGTTCAGTGAGCAAATATTCCATTGACTTTATCCTCTTCTCGGTTCTTATAAAGTCTAATCTTTCTCCCTTCAGGGCTCTAGGTGCTAACAAATGTCCCTTCTGCGTCGGTCACTACCTTCAGGGCTCTCTGCCGTGCCCTCCTGCCGCCACGTGTCGGACGCCTGCGGGGTGGCCCTTCTTTCCCACTCTGCGACAACCGCCTCCTCATCCCTCCGGCCTTCTCCTGACCGTTCCGGCACCCAGTGCCTCTCCCAGGGCCTCAGAGCTGCTACAATTCAGCTCTAGGTCCCCGCCCGCGGGGGTAACGCGGTTGTCATGGACACGGCACCTGCGCCCTACGGCGGTGCCCCTTCGCCGGTGTCCCCTCCCCCCACCTGCGGCGCACAACCGGCCCCGCCTCCCAAGCTCCGCCCCGCCCCGCCCTTTCGGGCGCTCCCCAGGCCGCGCGCGCCCGCGCCCCGCCGTACCTTTCCCAGCCCCGTGGAACCGCGGGGCCGCGGGGGCGCGCGAGCGAGAGAGCGGCCGCGCAGGCGCACTCTCCGCCTCCCCTAGCGGCGATCCGGGCCGCTGCCGCTCGCGCTTGGGCTGGACGCGGGGCGGGCGGGGGGAGGGGGGAGCGGCTTCGCTTCCAGCCCTGAGTGAGGCGGAGACCCGGGCGGGCGGGCAGAGCAGGCGGCACCGCACCTCGGCCAGAGGCGGCTGCAGCAGCTGCTGCCCTTGTACCCGCTGCCGCCGTCACAGTCCCTTCTGTGATTAGCACTCCAGTTGCTGCGAACGGGCGAGAAAGAGGAGGAGGCGAGAAACTCCCACCGACCCACAGAGGTGAGTCCCGGGCAGAGCATCCTCCATCCTTGCCTTCTCCCTCCCTCCCTGCTTCCCTCCCACCCTCTCCATCCTCCCTCCCTCCCTGCTCCCCAGCCCGCCCGCCCTCATCCTTCCCAACATCCCTCTCTCCTCTCCCCTCCTTTCTCCCTTCCAGCCTTTCTTTCATCCCTTTCTTCCTCTCTCCCAGCCCCACTTCCTTCCCACCCTTTCTTTCTTCCCCGTCTTCCTTTCAGCCACTCGCCCTAGAGCGCAGCTCTGCATCCTTTTCCTCTTGTCTTCATCTCTGTGACCCCCCCTTTCATCACCCCTTCCCCGGTGGGAGGGTGGGAGCATCCCTTGCCTGCTACAACTGTCCGGATTCAGGGGGTTCCTGAAAATTGGGTGCATGTACTGAGAGATACACTCTTGCACAGCGGAGCCCTGCGGCTCCCTAAATTACTAGGATGAAGGGTCAAGTTGGATAGAGTCCTGGGAACTGAAAGGGGAAGAGGTTCGAAGAAGAATCTATGGATTTGTGCTGTATTAGGGTGGGGGTGGGGAGGGTTGTCACTTAGACATGTTGCCAACAGTCTCCCACACCCCTCTTCAGCAATCCCCCCCCCCCGGGAATTATATGTCCCCAGTGTGTGTTTCACTAATTTAAAATCCGGCGTTCCCAGCTTTGATTGTCTCCATGAGAAACCACAACGAAAGAGAAGAGAGGATGGGAACAAGAGAGAAAGAGGGGAGGGGAAGAAGAAGGGTGGTGGCGGTGGAAGCTTGTATTCTTTTTCCCCTAGGCCTCTTTGGATTGACATTTTCAAACCACCCGCCTAATATTTGGCTTGGAATTGAACCCATGTGTCCTTGGTCCTGTCACTACCTACTTCAAAGGCAGAAACTCTCTAAACTTTAATGCTTGTGCACCACAGCATTATTTATGGTACGTTTTGCTCAGCATACAAAACACCAAGAAAGAATGGTTTAGGAAAATAGGAAGCAGGAGGGCGGAAGAGATGCACTTTTGTTCATCGTAGGTTAACTTCTAAGCAGGATAATGGTTAGACAGTTTTTGGAGAAACGAGTTTATACTCCACATGCTTGTAAATATACCATTTAAATAGCATTAGTTGTGCGCCTTTGACAGATACCTTTACCCCTTCTCATCCGTTTTATAGGAATCCTGAAGACGTTTTAAAGAGAGACTTGCTGTGTGATTCTGTTTGTGGTTTACACCAATGGAAAAGTTGAATTAGCTTCAGGATCATTGTTAATAATTGAGAATTTCACCAGGGTTTGCATCACTTATTTTCACAAAATGCTCCAATCTACAGTGGTCTCTTTAGCTTACATCCTAACTCAGTATATTACACGTATTAGTGATAACTTGGCAGTTCTTTTTACAAGCATTGCTGTTGAAAAGTTTATTTGTGCGTGGCGGGACAGCTGTGGTTCAGAATGTTTAGTATATTTATCATCTCAGAAGGGTTTAACAGCGTACGTATAAATCAAAACTAAATATTCTGAAGCCTATATTTTATCCTATTTAAATTCTTCTTTGAAAAAGGCACAACAAGCACCCCAAACGTTACCATCTTTAGAATAGCTGTTTTGTGTTTCAGGAATGTGGGTGAGGGACCAAAATTAATGGTGGATTCATTGAAGGTGCCAGTAGGAAACTATGCTGTGGAACAAATTATTGATTTTTTTCTTTTCATTTAAATTATGTGACAGTAGTGCAATATGCACTTTTGAATTTTATGGGAATGTAAAGTAGGAGTTGAGATGAAAGAGAATTGTCTTCCTAAGTGATCGAGTGCTGATTTGATGAAGAGCTATTGCAGTAAATCATCTGAGTCAGGGTTGGGGATGTGTGTAATATTAGGAATGGTGGACCTCCCTCCCCCAACTCCCCTTGGTAGGAATGCAATTCCATTAATGGCTTGGCTGACTGTTTGGCCATGTAGCAAAAGCTGGAATTATCGGTGTTACTACCTTTCTGATGCAGAATTATGCTCAGCCCTCTGTGTATTTGAATGGTTACATTACTTAATAATGAAGTTCTAGATAGGGATGTTTTTTATTGTTGGTATTCCCCTTTCCCTAGTGTGCCATGAAGCTAGTGAAAGACTTTCGTATTAATTATATCTGAGCATAATGAGTTAGTTTTAACTTAGTACCTTTCAAATGAATTTCCTCCTACCAACACCTCTGTTATTATTTGTGGGTTTTCACAGTTGTGAGTGTGGACAGGGGGCAGTCAGCATCACTCAGCTGTACTTTTTCCTTATTGCAGTTTTTTGGTTTTCTTTTGAAGAGTGATGTGGGTGTATGCCCTGGTTTTTAATACTGTGTTTACTATTGCAAATCAGGCACCGTTTATTTGTTTCCTTTGTTTGTAAACATTTGTCCACATAATGGAAACAAAATATACAAAGTTACTAAAGAATAATAAAATAAAATAACTTTTTGTTTACAGCAAAATTTGAAGAGAGACTTGAGTAAAACTAAGAAAATACGAATTTTAGAAGAGGAAAGAGTGTGTTAAAAAAAACAGCTTGCCACACTGACCATATCAAGTTTACAGATAAAGATTGATTTCCACTGAAGAAGCTCATGTGTGGAGAGGCTTCTGCCTTTCCATGAGTTGACCTTTAAGAATGTATGGTACAAATAAAGGGCAATAGAATATCTCATGGACCCCTATAGGAAATATACTGGATATATTCTGTGTACTTCCCTCCCACAGAGCTTTTAACAGCTGCTTAATCCAATGCTAAGTCCTATGAGATATTCTGAAGAGGCAGAAAGATGTAAAAGACACTCTCTTTGACCTCAGCTTACTGTCTTGCTGGGGAGAACAGGCATTTGCATGAGGTCATATTTCACAGTGGTAAAGAACAAGCTCTTTGGAGAGAGCTTTAGATATGGGTGCAGCCTCTACTGCTTAGGAATGGCTGTGCCCTTGTGCACTGTTTAAATGTTTTTCTTCATCCATAAAATGGGATTGTCATAGAGTGTGATCCATGGGTCTGTTTTAAACCTTAACTGTGTTTAGCAAAGTACTTGGTACAAACAAAACATGTATTAAGTAAATATTATTATAATTGGAGAAAGGGTTTAAAAACATTCCAAGATAGTATATGATTATGGTGCTAGAAAGATGAAAGAGCAAGTGAATACAAGTTGAATACTGAGGAAGAGAAATGTCTGTGCGACGGAGAAAACGATAATATTTAATAGTAGCCCTAGAGTTTGGACAGAGATTTCTGGGCAAGATTTTGTGCAGGGTAGGTACCACAGCTAAAACCAAAGCAGAGAAAGAGGAAAAGGCATGGTGTTTGGTGGAACATTAGGGAGACTATTTACTGGAATGTTTAGCACACAGGTGAGTGTATTAAGAGGTGCTATACATGTAGTCAAGGAAAATAAGCTATCACTGGGCTAAGCCAATTTGTTGTAGTGTGGGATCTATTTTATTACAGAAGGTAAAGCTGCCCAGGGAGTTTGTTTTAACTCTTTGTCACACCCAAAGCCCCATCCCAAGACACAGAATTCAAGAGAACCCAGAATATTCTTCTCAGTCTTTTCTTTGAACTTCAAGGAAGAGTGAAAACTTGACATTTGCTGAAAAACTAAGATTTAAAATTATGATTATATAACTCTCCCTTCTTTTGCTTCACTTAGTGACTATTCCAGGACTATAGCTTGGAATATAATAATAAAGATTATTTTCTTTTGACATATATGAAGCCAATGCCTGTTAGGCTATTTGTATTCCCAGGTTTTTAGAAAAACTTTATTGTAGACTTTTGCTAGTTATTGAAGCTCCTTTCTATTGATGTCCAAGAGTATTATAATTTCAAATGGATTATGGTCTTTCAGGTTCTCTCTTTCTTTCTTTTTGCTTTTTTTGCTGTGAGACTGAAGTGTGATGAGGGCAGAGGGTTTGTCTGGGAACTTGCGTTGAGCAAATTAAATATCCGCTCAGTGTGGGGTGACAACCGTTCATTGGCTACATCTGTTGAAACACCTTTGTTTTTACTTGCGATTCACAAACTATTCTGAAAAATTTATCCATTAAATAAATATTCAATGATATTTTTCATGTTCATGTTTAATCCATTTTTACAGAAACAATTTCATTGTTTTCTCCTACATATTCTCCTTATAATCATTTCTTCGCCATTCTAATAAGACACGAAATTGATCTCATGAATATTATCTTTTCAGATATATTTATCATAAACATGGAAATATTTCCAAAAACTAGCATGACCATAGACTATAGCATTTTTATTTTGTATTTTGTGATTCTGAGGGTCTAAATAAAGATTTAGAGGGTCTAAATAAAATATTTAAAGATTCAGAGGGTCTAAATAAAATATTTCCAAGTATACTACACGTAGTCAGTTTTAGATAAAAAGACTAGAGATTTTCGAGAAATTTTACTTTTGGACATTTTTATTTTCGCCTTAAGTGAATTTTTACCTCAGAGCTGAATTTTATACCTCTTCAAAACTATTACTTACAACACATTAGAAAAAAGTACAAATTGATAGTTTGATTTACATAGCTTAATTTTTAGGGCTTTAGTATTGAAAAGGATTTTATTATTCTTTTTATTTAAAAGCCATTATCTGCATATACAAGTATTAGATATTACGTTCAGGTATTAGGGCAACATTCATTAACAAACGTGAGAAAAGCAGGTGTGTGCCCCATAAGTCACAGTGGTGACCAGAAGGGGAGGTGGAGTTGGGATAAGACAGAATGAATTAGCATTATCTTTTGAGCTGGACAGTTTATAACTGCTTGTTCAATTAAGTGTTTTCTATGTTTTTGCTGTCATGCTAATACAATCTATGCTTTAGTTATTTTAAAACAAGTATAAATTTCAGTGATCAGTTTTTAAAACCAGAGCATGGCTGAAAAAAACTAATGTAAAATCATGTGGCTATTTTACAGTATGTTGCTATTTTTCAACATCTGGTTCTTTTGTTTCTTGGTTGTTTGAGGGGAGCCAAATAATACAGTTGTAGGGCATATGGCATATTGAGGGAGAGATACAAATGAAACCATATCCTAACTTGTTCAGTGTTCCTGCAGTAATTGAGGGTTGAGATAAAATAAATAATTTAGTTTTATATTATCTCAAGGGTCTCAGAGCCATAATAGAAAATTAATAAGAAGCTTCTCAGATGTTCATGTTATGTAAATTGGATTTATGTTGTTCCTTATGGATTTGCAGTAAATCCAAGTTCTTTTTTTAAGGCCCCTGACATTTTAGAACTAAAGTCATGCACTCTTGATGGTACTATGTCAATATGTTCTCCCAGAAATCACCAGAGGATCTGAGACTCCCATTTTTTTTTTTTTTAGCGGTTTTTGTCCGGGGCTGGGTTTGAACCTACCACTTCCAGCATATGGGGCCAGCACCCTACTCCTTTGAGCCACAGGTGCCGCCCTGAGACTCCCATATTTTATTTGTGAAGACCTAATGAAAATTTAGTCTTCTAAGTTTAACTTAAATTTATAAGGCCTGAAGCAGTTGTTAAATATCGTTAATCCATCTTTTAGTGAGTAAGGAGAAATACCCATTAACGACTTCAGAACGAGTTAATTGTCTTCACCTGTTTCTGGGAAAGAATATTTTATAATTCTTGAGAGTTTACCTCTTTGTTCTGTATTTTTAGGCATTGATACCTGCCAGAGTAATTTCACAAAGTATGTCTTTGTTTTTTTGTTTTTTGTTTTTTTTTTTAGAACTACTGTAAAGAAGCATATACAGAACTCAAATTTACTGGGGAAATTGAATCCATGTCTAACTTCATCTCTCTACCCTACTTATACTTTGTATGTATTTTTTAAAATATATTACCTAGCTTGAATTCATTCAACAGTTTTTTTTTAAATAACTGCTCAGTGTAGACATTGGGCTAGAGATTATAATTTTATAAGTACACTAAATCATCACAGCTTCATTCCTCCTCCAAGTAGAGTAACTACAGTTATTAGTTAACTAATTAACTAGTTTGATGACTAGACAAGCCTCAAACTCCTGAAACCTTATTCATTTCACCTATATTTTAAGTGACTTGGACTACAAGTTATATAGATACCTAGCTATACAATTCTATAATTCTACTTGTGAGTTTCCCTTAAAATTTTAAGGTATAGTGATTTATTTTCCACTGTGTCCCATGTTTTTTTCCCCCTTTTGGAACAGAAACAGCTACTATACTAGAAAAAACTTTAACTTCAGGGGCATATGCTTTTCCTTGCTCAATAAAATTGCATATGCAGCTTAGTAGAGGCTCTGTGCTGAGGGAGAAGTATGAAGTTTGGTGTTTCTTATTCCCCATCCCTTTCTGTCTTTGTTCGGAAGGTCCTTTCTGCATTGAAAGAAGTCAGTCGATCCCCCCATTTAGGGACCAGCCCAGCCTGTGGTTGACTTATTCTAGTCATGCTAATGCCTGTGAAAGACTTGATGGCATTTATGCATTTAGAATGAGGCAATGTTAAGAAGTTATATATACTTTAAGGTTAATATCTCTTCCTTAAGCATAGTTAAGCCTTGACTATCCCCTAAATCTTACTTCACAGGACTGTGTGGTCACCAGCCTTCCTACCAATCCAGCTCCAAATTCCCATTACAGTTTTTTAATCAACTTTTTGAGGTATGTCTTATGTCAAATAAAGTGTACCCATTTTAAGTGGTTTGTTGTGTATGGATAAACACATCTGTGTAACCATGACTGGAATTAAAATATGAAGTATTTCCTTTACCCTAGGAACTTCCCTGGTGACTGATTTACTTTCTATCTGTGTATACTAATTTTGTGATATGTGATTTTTTTTCCTGATGTAGAAGAGACTACAGGTTTGAATCACAAAATATGTACTCCTTTTTGCTTTCCTTATTGAATTGAGCTAATTTTTTGAGATTTGTCTTTGATTTTGAATATGTAGACTTCTAGAAGAAACCATGGGATAAAATCTTCATAATTTTGGATTAGTAATGGTCATGTAGGACTCACAAAGCAGTAATCACAAAATTTAAAAGAAAAGATATATTCAACGTTATCAAAAATTAAAAAAAAAGATCTTTGCTGTTTGAAAGGTACAGATTTGCTAGATCTATGTATTTCTATCTCTATATATCTAAAAAGGGACATTAATTATAGTATTTGTAGAATTCTTGCAACTTGGGTGGTGCCTATGGCTCAAAGGAGTAAGGCGCTGGCCCCATATGCTGGAGGTGGCAGGTTCAAACCCAGCCCCGGCCAAAAAAAAAAAAAAAAAAAAAAGAATTCTTGCAACTCAATAAGAGACACTCCAACTAAAATGTGAACAAAATATGTGAAGAAATATTCCAGGCAAGAAAATATATAGATGTTCAGTGTTTTAGAGAGGATGTGGAGCAACTGTGATACTCATGCATTACTGGTGGGAATGTAGTACTTTGGGAACCAGTTTGGCAGCTTCTTTCCATGTTAAAAATACTCTTACAATGTGGTCCAGAAATTCCACTCCCAGGTGAAATGAAAGCATATGTACAAAAGCTTGTACATGAAATTAATAGCAGCTTTACTCAGAATAGCTTCAAACTAAAAACAACACAAATTTCTGTCAAATTCTCATTTTATTTATTTGAAACAGAAAACAAAGCTGCTGATATGTGTGTATAGGTATGCTGTTTTATTTAGAGATGTGCTGTTTAAAACTGGTATATGTCACCTGGAAGCAGGAAAAAGGAAATACATGGGAAAAGATTTGTCAAATCCATAGGCTAGGTGGCTCCAGGGTTAGATCTGAGCTTTGCTTCCTCTCCCTGTCCCCTTTGCTGTGTTGACCTCATCTGCAGCCAGCAGCACGGTGGTTTCTTTAGTTCCTACCACACCATCATGCCAGCATTGTTTCTTCCTGCAGAAGGGAAGTTTTGCCAAAAAGCCTTTTCCTGAGGTCTTCGCTCTCATCTCACAGGCCAGCAGTGAGTCTGTGAGCAGTCCAGTCAAGAAAAAGGGGAGTGGGAATGCCCTAAATGAGGAACTGAGAGTAAATCAGGATCCATCCACCCTCTGGGGCTGGGTATGGGGTCAGCTGTCACCAAAGCCTGTGTCTGGGTGGAGGAGGTTGGAGGATAGTTGAGCTGAATGACAGTTTTGTTAAGAGCAAGGAAGAAGGAAATGGACATTGGGTCAGCAAGCAGCAGCGTTTGTTACAGTTTTATGAAGAGGCCTGCCATGATGTTCTCGGTCATGTGAGAAGGAGTTTCGAGAAGAAAGTAGATTGTAGTTGTAGTTATAGCTTTTTACAGTTGGAGTGTGTGCAAAACTGGTGACAGCGGGTACCCTAGGAAAAGAGGAAGGGAGAAATTTAGACCCAGCCCACAGCATGAACTAGAGAGGGAGAGAGTGTGGATCCAAGGGAACAATTTAAATTGGGCAAGCACACAAATAGTGACAACCAGAGCCAAGCACACTGGGGCTCATGGAGTTGGGACAGGAGGCAAAAGTCAGCACTGGCAGTAGTCTGGAATCCAGGCAGGCAAATTCGATTGCAGTTTGCCCATCTGTGAAATCAGGACCTCAGGCAAGAAGATTTTCATGTTTTGCTTGTTAAGGCAGAAGCCAAAACAAAAATTATTCTTCAGTATTTTTTTTTCTTTTTAAATAAAAATGTCTCAACCGTTCTAGATTCTGTGTCTAGAATAGGCGTTATACCTTATTTTTTTCTATTATTTTTCTGTGTCTGTCCTGGATCTGTGCATGATGATTCCCTCATAAATGCTTGTTGATTGAATTACATATCTGCATCATTTTATCTTTGGACAAATCTTACAAATTTCTGGTCAAATATAATAGCCATTCATCAAATGCTTTCTTACAAGTTATGAAAACCACTGCTTTGAGGGGGACAGCCCCAGGTTTATCTATACATAAGATACCTGATTTCATAAACTCCAGTCTAGAGGGAGTGTACAATAAGAACCTGAACACTTTAGTACCAGACAGAATATGATGGAATATGTAGTGTGGCGTGGCAGTGACTCCATAGTGGCTTGGGTAAAAAATCCAGGCAGGCACAGAATCAGAAATTTTGCTCTACCCGGGAGGATGGGAGTAAGGGTATGGAGGAGGGGATGACCTTGTATTAATGCTTTTTAAATCAGTCCTGCTTTGCTCCAGGAACTGGGACAGGGTTGAACCAGCAGGGAGATGGGTTCAGTGAACACAGGAGTGGGAGAGATAGAGAACTCATATTCTGGAGAACTAAAGCTGGGAAGCTGATAACTGCTCAGAAAGCAGCTGAAAAGTGAACCTGGAGTGAAGGGAGAGAGGCTGGGAGTAGAGAAATATTTTGTTTTTATCTATACAGAGCTATCTCAAGAATCCAATAACAGAAGATACATTGTTTCAAAAAGAACATGTTTTTTCTTCTACACTTGCAGTAATAGATACCCATTGTAGAACATCTAGAAAATAACAAGAAAAGTAATCTGGAAAATAAAAATCACTACTGTCTAACTATTCAGTGAACACTTGTGAATTTCTACTTTTTTTTAACTCCCTGTGAATATATCCGCATTTATCACATAGTGAAGTTTTCAGAAGCACAGCTGAGATCATAGGTGTATATAACTTTGCATCCTATTTTTTAGCTAAATATATCTAAATATTTTCTAGGATAATAAAAATTCTTTTTTCCACATTAGTTTCTGTGTAACACGACATCTATTAGGATTTATGTTTTCAAGTTTTGGCTACTTACAGAGATAAAATGCCTGGGTTGATCAGCCTTCAAATACAGACCACGTCATGAGTGGAAGATTAAATTTTTGGGACCTCCAGGAAACTGACCCAAATGAATAGGTGGCCAAGGTCTGTGAAGCCACATATATTTACTTATATATATGAGCATGTATTTATTTATATGTATATAATATTTAAGTGGTAGTATGTTCTGCACCTCATTTTCACTTTACCTATAGTTTAGAGCCAACTCCATGATAGTACGTGAAAATATATACCATTGTTTTTTAACTATAGCTTATTATTTTATAGCATGGTTGTACATTATGTTTTCATGAGTATTCGATTTGTTTCTGCTATTTTTGCTATTTCAGGAAATGCTCTAATGAATATCCTTATTCAGGTTCTTTGTCCACTAATGTACTTTTTAAAAGGGCAGATAATTGTGATTGTTGGGTTATGAGATATGTGCGTTTAAGATTTTAAAAGTTAATGTCAAAATGCTCTTTCAAATGGTAGTACCAATTTGCATTCTACCAGAAGATAAGAAAGTGCATATTTCCTTATCCTTTTGCCAATATATGATAACTTTAAACTTGTAAAACTTAACGAATGAATAGGTGAAAGCGATCTCTCTCTCTCTCTTTTTTAATAGATTTGTTTCCCTGATTTCTAGGGAGGCTGATATCTTTTCATTTGTTTTTGTCCTAATGTTTTGCTTTTGCTGTGGGGAGCATGTCCATACGTTTGCCAGTGCTTTGTGTGTGAGTTACTTATCTTATTTTAATTTAAAGGACTTACCTATATTTTCTAAGTATAAAGAGTTTTATTATTATTCCGGAAATAGTGATATACGATCATAACTATAGTTTATAGTATGGTCTCATATCCGGTAGGTGATGGTTTTACTTTTTCCAGTATTTCTTTCTTTCTTTTTTTTTTTTTTTTTGTAGAGACAGAGTCTCACTTTCTCACCCCTCAGTAGAGTGCCGTGGCGTCACACAGCTCACCAGCTCACAGCAACATCCAACTCCTAGGCTTAGGCGATTCTCTTGCTTCAGCCTCCTGAGAAGCTGACAGTATTTCTTATTTATTTGTGTACTTTTTATCCAATACAACATGATAATCAGGTTATTAGATTTCATACACACCATTGGTATTTTAGCTAGTATTATATTTAATTTAAGAAAATTATGAAGGAGAAGTGACAACTTTTCATTGGCATGTGTCTTTATTTATTCAAGTCTTCTTTATTATGTACTTCAGTAAAAGAAGGTATTTCTCATTTTGCATTTAGTACCATCCTGTATGTAGTTTTAATTACTATTATAAAAGGTTTTTTTGTTTACATTTTTCTAATAAGCCATTGTTGTTGTAGAATTTCTTTTGATTTCAATTGCTTTGGTTTGTCTGTATTAAATATCTTACTTGTTTAAAAAATTTGTCCTTGTGTTTTTCTTATCAATTCTTATGACCTTTTTATACGTTAAGATGACAGTTCATAGTTCAAGTATATATACAGGATGTTCATAAAGTTCATGTGCAATTTCAAATTGCACACTATTTTAAATTGCACATGAACTTCATGTATATGCACATACACTCTCACACATTTGCAATTCTTATTTGCATGAAAATGATAAAATATAATACTCATAATTTTTCCTTTAGTTTCCTCTAATTTTAAATTAACATTTTTTTTGTCTTCTAACTTAGATTGTGTGAATGAGACAATCACCAGATCTGAAATACACTGTTTATACTATTTCCCAGACATTTTTGTTTTTAAAATTATCCTCAATATCTGTGTCTTCCATAGTAACCTAACCCAAATATATGATTTATACCAGTGTCAGTATATTTGTGAATCTTTCCCTTTGTAGTAAGCACAATGCAGTATGTAGATTTCAGATGCTCACTTCCAGATATTTAGTTGGCCCTTTTGTAGACCTTTCTAAATATTTCATGATGATTTGTTTTTTATATGCCACGCAAAGGCATAGGTTATGTCTTTTGTAGACCTTGGACTGACTTAAGTGAGCAATGATCCAATGACTGTAATAAAATGTTTGATGGTGACAATACTTACTAAACAGTTTTATCTAAATAAAATTTATTCTTTGGTTACCTAATACTTTTATTATTTGGCCATCATTTGTGTGTTGAAGCTGTTTTACTACACAACACCTCCATTCAGCATTCTGCATTGTTTTTTAGAAATGTAAAAGTATTGACACAATAGCCAGTTAAGCACCCTACAAAGCTTTTGGAGTCTCCAGTTCCTGCTCAGAATTTTATTTATTAACACTGAGACCTTCTTATTCAAACTTGAGGTGAAGCTTAACTTCATGATATTATTTTCATGATCTTCTTTTATAATGAAAAATAGTTATTTTGAGTGAAAACCTTTTGCTGATTATATAAACTGAGAAAATAGGGTAATTGCATTAAATTGTAACTGTTCTTCTGGTGTAGGCTCTATGCATACATATTAGTATTGATTTATCATTACTGAGCCCATCACCTTAAAATCCTATGATCCACACTAAGATGGTTTAAATAGATGATCTAATTTATACGACTGAAAACAGGCATTTTTCTTTGTAGAATGCTAAGTAGGGATGTGAAATTGGTAGCAAGAGGCAAGTTGTGGTTCATAGAATTGCAAGATATTTTTATTAATGCTGAAACACTCTGTCTGGTTTTAAAAGTGTAATTAACTGTGTTTTCTTAAAGAATTACGCAAATAAGGATGAATTTGAATAATAAGTTTGAATAAAAATATCAATTAGCAGCACGTAGCTATTTTCTGTTCCAGTTTTCTTGAAAACTTTGAAACATATATATTTATCATGTGAAATTTTCTTAATGCTTGGCTGCCTCTGAAAAGATAATTTTGTTTGCTATTGGTATTATAAATAGCTGATCTGTTTAATCCAGGTATTATTTTTCATTTTATCTTATAGTTGCAACATTGTTCCTAACCAAGACAAGTTAATACTATATGAAAATTCTCCTTTAGGATTACATTAAAATATTTTATATCAAAATAATAAATGGCATTATAAAATGTTTCATTAAATAGAAGAACACTAGCTTTGAATATATTATATTTCTTGTATTTCATTATAATTATAACACAATCTATACTGTTACTATTGTGCCTTTAACATAAGAATGTGCAAATATTTAGTAATACAAAAGCATCAAAAGCTTCAAATTTTAAGAACTATAAAAATCACTGAAAAGGTTTAAGGAAGACCTACATAAATGTACAGATATTGGTGTTCACAGATGGGAAGACTTAATATTGTTATGAAGGCAAATTGATCTACAGATTCAATGCTATTGCTATTCAGATCCCGGCTGTCACTTTTTTGGTAGATATTGACATGTTCATCTTAAGATTTATATGTAAAGTACGAATGGTCAAAAACAATTTATAAAAGAAGAACAGAATTGGAAAACTCACACTTCTCAATTTCAAAACATACTGAAAGATTACAGTAATCAAGTGGTACTGGCTAAACACAGACATATACATCTGTGCAATAGAATTGAGCAGTCAAAAAAACTCATAGTTATGGACAATTGGTAATTCAAAAAGGGTGACATGACAATTTAATAGGGGAAGAATAATGATTTTTATCAAATGGTACTGGAATAACTGAATGTTTACATAAAAAAGAATAAATGTAGACCATTAACCTATCCCATACACAAAAATTCATAATAGACCTCAAAATGCATCACAGACCTACATGTAAAAGTTAACTACAGAATTCTTAAAAGAAAGCATAGGTGTAGATCTGATTGTCTCTAGCGGTAGATCTGATTGTTTCTAGATGAGGCAGTTGTTTCTTGGATTAGGCAGTGGTTTTGACATCCAAAACACACACACGAAAAGAAAAAGAAATAGATAAATTGGACTCCATTAAAATTAATAACTTACGTGCCTCTAAGGACACCATCAAGAAAGTGAAAGACAATCCACAGATGGGAGAAACTATTTACAAATCATATAAATAAAAGCCTACTCTCCAAAATATACCAGAGTTACTAATACTTAAAAAGAATACCTATATAAAAATGGGCAAAAGACTTGAATAGACATTTCTCCAAAGAACTTATATAAATGGCCATTCAGCACATGAACATATGCTCAGCATCACTAATTATTCAGTTAGTAATGATCAAAAGCACATACCAATTTACACTCTCTATAGAAGTTCTAATAAAACATTATCAGTAACACAAATGTTAATGAGGATGATGAGAAATTGGAATTTTCAGAAATTGCTGGTGGGAATGTAAAATGTTGCAGCCACATGGGAAAGCAGTTTGATAGCTACTCCAAAAGTTAAATATAAAATTACCTTATGACCCAATTATTTAACACTCTTGGAGAAATAAAAACATATATTGCACTAAACCTTTACATTTATATTCACAGCAGTATCTATTATAGCCAAAAAGGGGAAAAAATGATGTCAATCAATAGTGGATGGATCAACAAAATATTCATATAGTGGTATAATATTCAACCATTAATAGGAATACATACTGATACATGCAAAAACTTGGATAACCTTGTAAACATTTTGTTAATTGAAACAATTTGTTATATCTGAGCCAGATATAAAACATCCTATATTGTGTGATTCAACTTATATAAAATGTCCAGAACAGACAAACCTGTGTAGCCAGAAAATAAACTAGTGGTTGTCCAGGGCTGGGAGAAGAGAGGAATTGGTAGTAAATGCTAATAAGTATGAGTTTTCCTTTTGAGGTAATGGAGATTCTAAAATTAGATAGGGATGAGAGTTGAGCATGCTGGTTGTGCATATGCTATAAAACACCCAGTGGATTTTTATGGCATATGAATTATATCTCAAAATGTAAGGCAAATAAATCAAATAATTATTTGTGATTTTATTTGTTGTTCCATTTGGAGAGTACAAGTTATTCCTTGTCACAAGTTTGAATCACATTTTTTTCCCACAAGACATGAACCAAAAGCTAATATTCATATTCATTGTGGAGTAGAAATGTAGCTTGTTCATATAATGACAAAATGGAATATTTTACTGTGAAAATAGTATTTAATTACTTTTATGACATTTAGCCATAATATAGCTGAAAAGGCCTATTAAATGGCCTTTCTTAGATGCAGTCATCTATTTGGGATGCCACAATAAGACTTGGATTTTTGGGATAAGCGAGCTGTGGTGTCCACCTGTAGGCCATCCAATGCCCTGTAGTGGGAAAGGCTGACCCATGGACAGACAACTGAAGGGTTGGCATGGAGTAGAGCTATTCATTTATATGAAGTTATAGACACCAATGATGAAGGAATGTTTAAAGTAAAACAATTAGACAAAGTTCAAGAAGATTCACATTTGAATAGGAAATTGAAGAACATGTAGAATTTTCCTGGGAAAACAGATTAGGAAACAGCATAAATTGGGGAGAAAGCATGAAGGTAGGGATATCACTATAAATTTAGGGATCAACAATAATGCAGTTCCAGGGAGTTTATAGGATGAATGATGCATGAGTAGGTGGGAGGGATGCAAACAACAGCACTAATTGCATAACAGTGAGAGGAATTAGGGACCATCTGGATGGGGGAGATTTAGGGCAAAGGCAATCTTGAGAGTACCGGGTATGTTATCACTTTCTCTCTAGCTGCGAAATGTCCTTTGGGAGTAAGGTGTTGTTTGGTTTTAATGATGTTAAATTTGAAGAATTTACAGGCTTCCAGATACATATCTTCAAGAGACATTTGTGAGTAAGGTCTGAACTTCTGAATTGTTTGTATTCAAATTTGAAATTTTGGAGCAAAGATGAAGTGTTAGTTATAACCATGGCATGAGTCACATGAACCATGATGAAAGTACGGAGTCTGCACCCTCAGGAATACCAACACTTAAAGAACAAACAATAAAAAACATTTGATGGCAAAGAAAGAGTGGAATTTCATGAGGGTATTTACCACTGAAGTCAAAAGAAATCAGCCAAATGGAAAGACAACAAAAACCTTGGAAGAGAGAGAACTGTTACTCTTGCTTCAAACTCTTGGTTTGGGTTTTTATCCAGAACATACAGAGGCAAAGAAAGACAGATTGTAAAACCAAATCTTGCTTCTGCTCATTTCTTCCACCCATGACGTCTCCTGTTTATGGCAGCCGGCATGGGAAAGGAAGGACAAGAAATAACCAAGCAGATGAGGAAGGCTGAAGCCCGGGGGCTCTCTGTGACCTAGGATTGTAGCTCATGGATAGGTCTCAGATTTTAGCAGTCGTGCAACCTAGGAGCAACCCCTGGAGCTCAGCTGGGAGTGAAGCTAGATCTGCAGCCTCTAACCCCACAACCAACTAATTCATGGTCTGCTTTGAAGGCTTGCTGTGATGGAAGGTTAGGTTTGGTTTCTCTTCATCCTGGTTTCTGACATTTAAAGCCAGCAGAACTCTCCTTCTAGCTACATTCTTCATCTCACTACATTAATTGATTATTGGTGTAGGTAACATTTTGCAAATGAAGTTTACCAAATTGTAACTCTTGTGGTGTAACTCTTTGCTGGTGCAAAATATGCTTTCAGTATAAGAGAGAAAAAAAGAGTATCTTTTGTTAACAGTGTGCCTCACATCTCCCATACTCACACACACAAAAATAAAGTCTTTTACCAATACTGTCATACAACCAGCTGAAATAGTTTATCAAGAAAGAGGAAACATACCTCTTTACTGAAATTCCAGTTTTCACACTGTTGGTCTGGGTGCAGGCTGAGTTGTGAGTGGTGGAGAAGGGGAAGATAGTGTAAGGTTGGTGGATGATTTTCCTCAACTTCTCCTTAGGAGTGAAGAGTTTTCCAAGTTTCTAGTGTTTCCATAGAGGAAACATGATCACCAGATGTTATTAGGAGATCAAAGAAGTTAAAGACTAAAGAGAGGCAACTGTATTTGTTGAATAACACGTGGATCCCAACTGACTTTGCCAGAGTGAATTCAGCCATTGGTTGCTGAGAAATCTAATAGCATTGAACTGAGAAGTCGCTGAGAAGACAGAAATTAGATGTTGTGTGTTTCCAAAGTTGTTTGGCGGGCTTGGTTGCTGAAAGGCAAATGAAGGACAATTATACAGGGAAGGCTTAGTTTAATTTGCTTTGCTTTAAATGGAGCAGTTTGAGCATAGGAAGACACCCAGGATAGGATAGTTCATTCGTGAATTAGTTTCCTCGGGAGGTAGAAAAAATGGGCTATAGAATGTTACCACTCTCTAGAACTTTATTTTTCTTCTGTGATATTTATATTCTTTCTTACCTTATTGCAAAACCCAAACTAGACAAAATTTGATGGAGGAGAGGAAAAGTTGTTAGTTATGCTTAACTTTATGTAACAGATGGATTGCTAAAATCCAGTTTTGCAATTATAACCTCCTTTTGTAAATTATAATCACTAGGGAAGTTATGATTTAAAGAAATCTGTTTGTAAGGAAAATGCCATCACTAGTTTTTATTTATTAGTAAGTAGATATGTTCATATATCTTGCTTGAGGAGAATAATATATGACTTACACATAGGCCTTGATTCATTCTTTCATTTCTGTAATGTACAACAAATCAATTTATAAGCATTAAAACACAAGACAGGTTAAGCTCTTAATTCTTACTTTAAATAAAAGCATTGAAAACATGGGGAGATTGTCCTCAGACATGAATAATAGACTTGGTTGCTAAACTTTGAAAATAATCAAATGCTATGGTTTTGCATTTATATACCTGCTAATTAGGAAATTAAATATTTCCATAGCAACGGAAACAGTCTCCTCGCACACTTGTTTTATGCTTGCAATAATACACAGCAGCGTGTCCAGAAACGTTAGCCCGAAGTCCAAAATAGGCAGGGTTAGTGAGCATTGACACACGAGCAGGCGCACAGAGGTGTTATTGGATTTGTAGAGCTAACGTGAATAGCTAAAATGATTAGAAAATATTTAAAAAATCAACCTTTCAAATGATTAATGTTATTGAGAAGGTCTAACACGTTTTCCTGATTTCTCTCCCAAACATTGGTTTGGGTAAATAACTTCTGCAGTCTCAAGAATTCTGCTATCATGTCGTGGTATATTCGAAGATGCAGAACTGACCAATTTCTGTTCCTCCTTTTTTTTGAAATGGACAGGGTTAATGGATAAATTAATGTTGCCCTCTCAATCTACTTGATCTCAGAAAATAAAATTATAGGGATGGACTTCCTTTCTAGAAAATATTTCTGTCCTAGTCATTAAAGGAATGACTTCAAAAATTGCTTAAATAAGCTTTTTAAAGCTTTCTGACCCCGGTGAGTTTAGGAAGGTGAAAGGGATTATTCACTTGTATTTTCTTTTGAGCCCATGTCCCAAATGTATATTATGATTGTACTATTTTGCAATAATAGTATTGTGATGGAATTAAAATTTAAAGATGATTGTGGATGGAATCACTGCATGTATTTAAATATTTCTAAAATTTCCTTCTTGACTATATTCTTCTGGTTAACCAATTGATTTTTCTTTCACCATCATTGAAAGTTCTTGACATCTCAACTTTCTAAACTCCTTTTTCTTGCTGGTTTCTGATGACATAGTTTTGAACCATCCCAAAGCTTCCAAGCTGCTGCCTCTCCTTTTGTCACAGAATTTAATCTGTTCTCTCTGTCTTAGTCTCTCTGTCTCTGTTCCTGAGTGTCATTTCCCCAATGCTATATCCTCTAGTCTTGATGTACTTGCACCAAATTAATTTTTCATATGTGTAATCTTCCTTGCTGAAAAGAAATCTGGTGTGCTTCTGTAGCCACTGGATTAACTCTAAATGCCTTAGCCTACCACTCAGGGCTCCCATGCTCCAAGTCAAGCTTATATTCCAAAAAAATATTCTCGTGATCCACTACAGGAAACGTATGCCCTGACAAGAATGAAGCTTTACTCTCAAAGTGAACCACTCTCTGTCCTTCATGGTCCCCTTGTACTCCTTTTCAGCTGTCTGCCTAGGAGTCCCTTAAGTCCATCTAGTGTGCAACCTCCCGCCTTCATAAATCTGTATTTGATCCCTTACTCTCCTCCTAACTTCTATATCCCTTTACCTGTAACTTGCTTATGTTGTACCCTGTCTTGGAGTTATATTGTTGTATTTATTATCCTGGCTCCATCCACCACTATACAGCAGGGCTAAGCTTTATTAATCTAATTATACCTTACAATGTATATCAAAATTTAGCATATGGTCAGTAAATATAGGAATAATACAGTAAACTTGTGTAATTTAACTATATTAACCCTTTTAAGATGAGTGAATAGTAGTTTATAGAAATTTTAATGCACGTGGAAATATCCATTTTACAGTATCTAAATGTGCATAAAGAAAATTATTTCTTTGAGAAGTAGAAAAAAATACACTTAGTTTTCTTGAGTTATTGTATTGCATAGTATTTTATAATTTTTCTAAGAACATAAGGTTGCATTTTATCCACCAGAGTACATTAAAGGATACACAATTTTGTAATTATGCTGTGGAGTATGAGAGACAGAAGTGGCCCCTAAATTGACAGAGATGTTTTCAATGGATTCAGCTGTAGGGAGGAGCACATTTAATGTGTCTTTTGTGTAGTCCTACTCTTAAGCAATGCTTCCAAAGCAAGTTCTATGCAGAAGTAAATTTGGGAAATGACTTTATTATTATTATTTTATTCTTCTAAAATGGTATCTGCGAGTTTCTGTCATTAAAAAAACAAACAGCCCCAAATCAAACACAGTTAAAATATATTTAAATATCATATATTCAGATAGCCTATATTCACTTGGCAAAAAAAAAAAACTAAAAATCTAACTGATAAACATACAAAGCAAACCCCTCTACTAGTCTGCCCTGCTCTGCCGAACCTTGTTGGACTAACAGCTGGAAACTGAAGAAAGAAGAAATACTAATCTGAAGGCTTTATGATGCTTTTTACTAATATACTACAAATATTATAACCAAAGGCATTTTTCTAAAAAGAGAAATTTTATCTCTCTTGTCACCATTGAAGCATATGCTGTTTGCATTTCTGTTTCTTTTCAGGCTTGTTCATGATCATTTTCAGCATCATTGTAACCATAGGGTGCATATGGTTTGTGTTATTTTTAAAATTCATAGTTTTTAATTATTATATATGTTTTGTAATTATTACTTCATGGCTACATACTTCATTACAATTTTAAACATTCAAATTATTACTTTTGTCTGCAAACGATTTAAAAATGAACATCTTTGGACACATCACTTTCTATTAAAAAAAAATGAAGGTTATAATCCCAAGAAAAAGATGTCTAGTTGAAGGTTCTGGTGATTATGGCTATGCTGTTTGCTATAACTCTAGGATCACTTTAAATGGCCCGTAGTATTTATTTATACCAGTTCTTCCACTCTTATACTAGCACTAGGTAATCTTTTATAATTTAATTGATGTGACATATAAACATATATATGGACATTATCTTTCCTATAACCCTCTTAGAGCTGATGAAGATCAAAATCAGTTTACTATAAATGTGATCTACGAATTACCCTTATGACTCTTAATCAATTACCATGATGACAGATGTATCTTTCTAGTACTGATAATGGTTATCCTGAAATATTTCGTTTTTGATATTGTGCTTTTTCCCCATTAATTTCCCAAATTCAACACTGGCCATGACTTCGGTATAACTTCAACTGTTTTTCATGTATAACAGCTATCCATTTGTGTCATTACTGGCTTACCTTTTAAAAATACCAAGTTTTGGAGAATTTTTTTCATTTTATAATTGTTCTGTTATCTCATTGTATCCAATTAATTGATAAAAACTGTGAGGAAATGCCTATAAAACAAACTAGAAAGAAACACAAGTGACTGTTTAATTTGCGTTACATAGGGAAGGTCTGTCTAAGCATTCAAAAGAAAAAAATTTAAAAGTAAAAAACAGATTATATATGACATAATTTTTTAACAGTAAAAAGGGGGAGTGGGCGAAATAAAGAGATAATTTTGTCTATCCAAAAATTTTAAAGTATATGATGGGAAAAGTCTTAATATATTTAGTAGTTAAGAGACTCTTATAGCTCTATCAGCAAAAATCTCCAAATTCTTCTTTCAGAAAAATGGATAAATTCTTTTTTAATGAATATATCTTCCTTTTATAATCAGGAAAAAGTACATTTATAAATTGTGATAAACATAATAGAATTTTGCAAATTTCTAAGTTACTAGAAGAAAGTGCCTTTCTAAGTTACTAATTATTTATTCTAAGATTTGTCCTTACTATAGCGTTGAATGTGTCACTACATAGTCAAATATAATTAAATAAGTGATGATTTATTATTAGATATAAATGCTAACAGAACTTCAGGTTCCAGGAACATATCAAATATGAAAGGGGAAGAAAATCAAGCTGCTGAGAAGATATTCCCAGGCAGAATTAATGATAGCAAGTTGGTTAATGTTTTAATTTTATTTCTTCCAGACTCCTCTATGACTGCACATTGGTAGTTATGTTGAAGAGTTGAAAAACATGCCAACCCAATTACCATAAGTAGACCTGCCTTTCTATAAAATATCACTAATGTTGGTGGAGTGTTTCTAAGGAACAAATACGTGAATAGCTTTCGAGTTCTTTCCTGTTGCTTCCCGTCAGGTTCATCTGCCCACTGCCCAGGAGGAAGGCGATACCCACAGACAGCAGGGTTTACAGAAGAGAGTTTATTCCACATGGTACTAAGTGGGGAGACGAGAGGAATTTCTCAAATCCACCTCCCCAAGAAGTGAGGAGATAGGAATTTTAACGATAGTTTGACAGGCAGCGGATTAAGTAATTAGGTTCTCTAATTGGCTAATTTGGGGGTAAAATTTTAGGGGTATGGATATCATTGTAGGGGACTGGATATCGTCTTCTTGTTTTGCTTCAGTTCCTGGGGCCATGATTCCAGTTGAGTTGATTTCTTGGTATGGGCTGCTGGTCTAGATAAGTGTAGTGTGGGGGCTGGAAGATGTCTTAGAAGCTACTTTTTGTGTTGCAAAAGGTGATGTTATCTATGGAGAAAAGTTAAGAATCCTTATAACTACCAGCTGTGTGGTAAAAGTTAAGAGTCTTTATAAACCACCAGGTGGAAGTAAACAGGGGACAGGGACTAATGTTTTCAAGCAAACGAGGGGACAGTGACTCACTTTTATTTTTAGCTAAGCCTGTTTTTTCATAGAGTTTTGGTGCCCTTATTCAAGTTCTTGCCTGCACCCCTTCCTAGATTTGTAAGGGTGGTTTCATATAAGGTTAGCTAGATAGTACCTAGGCTTCTTGAAGGGACGCAATGTAGATAGATGACTTTGGAGGGGTCACATCTGGGAAAACTAGCCAAACACAGTAGGGCTCTGAGTGGGGACTGTGGAAAGGGGGAGAAAAGTTGCCAAAACATCAGAGAGGTACAAATAAAACTGTACCTGCGTGGACATTGCCAGACTCACTTTCTTGGGCAACTAAGTATTTGTAGTTTAATTTTTTTTTTTTTTTGAGACAGAGTGTCACTTTGTTATCCTCAGTAGAGTGCTGTAGTGTCATAGCTCACAGCAACTTCAAACTCTTGGGCTCAAGCAATCCTCTTTCCCCAGGCTCCTGAGTAGCTGGGACTACAAGCACCCTCCACGATGCCTGGCTAATTTTAGAGATAGGGTCTCGCTCTAGCTCAGGCTGGTCTTGAACCTGTGAGCTAAGGCGATTCACCCACCTTAGGCTCCTGGAGTGCTAGGAATTGTAGTTGAGTTTGTCAAGAGCTGAGTAATGTAATTAGGTGAGAGCATGATCACTGTTTTGTTGATTTTGATTGCATATGATTGCATCCCTATTAAGATGATAATTCGATGGTTAATCAGTATCCAGATGGTTAGAAAACGTGTCTAATTCCCTAGTAGGCCATCGAAGCCAATATATAGCCTCATGGTGAAATGACAAGATCCAAAGAGATCAGGTATTCTTGATACTAATAGTACCATTTTAAAATTGTGAAATTGTGACTTAATTTTTTTGACTAAAAATATTATTCAATGTGGACCAAAATAATAACAAGATTTTCTATGTTAACACATGCATCTGGGTATCTCTAACAATGATGTGTGTGTGTGCGTATCTGTGGAGGGTGCATGCATGCCTTTGCTTTTGGCTCATCCTCCACCTGCCCTTCTCACATCTCCCTGTGGATTGACTTACACCCATGGTACTTACACCTGTGTCTCTTGGTCTTCCTGTTTGCCTTTTGTTCTTCACCTGAGGTTCTCACGTTGCTCACTTGTCACTGCTGGCTGAATTGGCTATTTTCTTGTGCAGTGTCTCTGCCTTTTTAATATATGTGTGAAGGGCTTCCACCGCCCCCAATGGGCTCCTCCTCCCATACCCTCAAAAGAATATCTGTTAGTGATTTAAGCAAATGACTGTTTGACCAAGTAATTGGTGCCCACTGATCCACCATTCTGCCTTGAGCACTAACTATTTCTAGAAATTCACAAGCCCTTGAACTCATGAGCCTGCTTTGCTTCTCAGTGCTGCCCCTGGATTTCTGCCCTCCTGGGACTTTGCCATCTCTGCTATTCTGCCCATGCTCTGTTCCTGCCTTCCTGTCCCTCCATACTCTTTCCCATGCCCTTGCACCTCATTTGGTCTTTTATCTTTTTGCTCCGATAGTGCCAGAGTCTGTGTTTGGGGTGTTTTCTTTTTCTGCGTTTTCCAGTCATAACGGTATCGTGTATCTGACCTTAGGAAAACCCGACTTTGGGAGATGACTAGCTTCCTGGCAGGGAAACTAAGGTGTTTTTCCTTTAGGAACAAAATCAGTTTTGGTAATCAGTTTTCATTCTTGCTTAAATTCTAGGGTTCATGTAGCAGCAAAGATTATTTGCTGCCCACACCATGTGGAAGTAGAACGTGGGAACCATCAGAACCACTTTTACTTTTAGATCATAAGCACTCATTATGTTGGTTACATTATATCCTAGAGGAACATTATAATTTCGTTCAGTATACATTTAGTGAATTACTCACTACGCCTCTCTCTATTTCACAAGAAATATTTATGCACACAACTTACTGAAATGCCAGTAGGCCTTTAGGAACTATGGCTTTGAGTAATAGGTATTTATATCCTAAATTGAAAATCTAGGATTATTTTATATATTCCTGGATAAGTTCTGTTTCCTTAAATTGGGGAATATACCAATTATTGATTCTCTTTTTGAGAAGGAAAAAGAGACAGAGAAGATGAACTACATTAACTCAATAGACAGGTATAAAACCAGGACGCTTTAAAACACTGAGGTAGGTTTTTAAAAACAAAATAAGGAAAAACACAAATTTAAACTTTTTTTTTTACTTACCCTATAACCTAAATATTATGGACATATAAGCTCTGGAAGGATGATGCTGCAACATTGAAAAGAAGATGAGAATTCAAAAGAAGAAAAAGTCAAAGTATACTTTTAACCACACTATTACTATAGCCATGGGATTTAGTTATCTTCAGTATTGTTGCTTAACTACAGGTCTGCTAGTGACACAAATATCGTGAAAGTACAGAGGATAGAAAGACATGTTGAATGAGGTGAATGGGAAAAATACAAAGATGTGGTGGTAACACCAAGCAGATTTTGAGAGTAGAAATGGTAGCATTCTAGAGGAGGAGAGAGTGGGAGCCAAAGCAAGGGAGCTCAGAGACTGCTGTGGAGAGTGGAGTAAGCTTGTGTGGCTGATACTTGAGTCTCGTGGGATCCCAGTTTGGGGGAAGATTGTATAGGGTCTTGAGTGCTGTTCTAAGGATTTGGGCTTCATTTCTGTTCCAGAGGCAGGTTGTCAATCAATGTGCTCTAATGTCTGACGCGTGATATGATGACTGGAAAACAGAGGATCATAATTGGGAAAGAGAGTGGCAGAGAAATAAATTAGGAGGCTTTCATGGCAAACCAAGGTCAGGCCTTCTAAGGACTGGGACAAGGGCAGTATACTTGAGGATGGAGTAACGTGGACAAGTGATCTGCTCAAATCAAAATCAAGATCAATAAGGGTAAATCCATGCTTCTCTTTGGCATGAAAACATCCAAATAATTGCACAGATAATGGTTAAGAAAAGACTAGCTAGGCAGGCACAAGTACAGCAGACAGAGACCTGGGAGTCCAAGAGGACCATATGGTGACTGTGAGTCAGCAGTGTTGTGCTGTTAATAAAAAACAGAACCAACACTATGGGGAAATATATTAATAGGAGTGAGGAATGCAATCGGCAGAAAGTAGCCTCTCTGATCTATTCATAATTGTTCAAACTTTTACTTCTCTCATGAACTCTGTTGGCCTGTGCCTTTCAAGAGCGTGTTTTGAAAGTGCAAAGAGGCCTAGAAAAGGCCTATTAAAATGCTAGAGGTTATGGGCAATATCAGTAGTCCTGGGTTTTTGGAACAAAATCACTGAAAGACATTGTGAGGAAGTGGTTAATAAGAATTTCAGTAGCTCCAAGAATTAAGCTTTCACAAAGTCCCTTTTCAGAAAACAATGTTTTCTTAATTCCCTCTAATTTTGTCCTTATATTGTAATAAGTAATGGGTGACTTTATTAGGAGAGGGAGGAAACAGGGGAATTTGGAAATTGTCTTCACCCCTGATGGGGGCGAAGCTTGCCCTCAGTTCTCTAATCCTGCGATCGCTTCATACTTTATAAACCCCTTATGCCTGTCAGCATTTGAAAGTCCCTGAGATACACATCCCGACTGTCTGTCCTCCCACTTCCACATCAGTAAACAAGGCTGACCACAGCTGTGTGGAAATTAGGGAGACTGCCAATATCCAGCTCCCCCACTTCTTCACCTGGTTAATGACAACATATTTGAAGCTCCTGTTTAGTGTCACTTTTGGAAGAAAGTTTCCCTGGTTGCCCAACCAGGTCAGGTGTTTGGTCCTATACATTATTAAAAAAACAAAACAAACAAAGAAAACTCAAGAAACCTTTTTTCTAATAGCATTTACTGTAATTAGCAATCACATACGAATATTCCTGTACCATAAAAGGCAATGAGTGAGAGGAAGAGGAATGCAGGAACGCAAGTCAAATCTTCAGGGCAGTTGGACGACTCAGGGGCAGCACTACTGAGGATGTGAGGGACGTGGACTCTGTTAGCTACACATCCTGGCTTGGCAGGTCACTGCCTTCACGGTGCCTCAGTTTTCCCATCTGTGAAATGGAGATGATTGTATTACTTACCTCATAGAGTTGCTGTGAGAGTCAAAGATTGGATATTTATAAAGCATTTTAAACAGTATTTGGCATGGAGTAAATGCAATATATACCCTTAAACACAACAGTAGGAAAGTTTTGCCATCTCAGCTGACTCTGTCTCTGTTTGGACCATTCTCCCTGTAAGTCTCCCCACCCCAAAGCGTACTGATCTTCATTGTATTCTTGTAATCATTTACACTGGAATCACCTGAAATGAGCCCAAGAGTTTGAGGTTGCTGTGAGCTTTGACACCACAGCTCTCTACCCAGGGCACAGAGTAAGAGACTGTCTCACAAGAAAAAAAAAAAAAAAGCAAATTAAATTTAACTGTGCTTATCTACGTGTGTGTTGTCAACATTTTTAAATTTTGAAAATATTATGTATGTACTTTTATACACACATATACTTACATAGTTGGTAAAACATATACTAGAGGATATACTTAGTTATAAACTGGAAATAATTTGACATATAGCCCAAATTCCTATGACGTACGAGATGATTAATAGATAATATTGTATCTGGTGTCTCAGCCTACGAGAATACTACCTTTGAGATCATTTAACATTTTCATTTCTCCAATTTTCATAATTTTTATGGAATATTTGACATGGTGCTTGTGCTAATAATTTTTCATAATGCTAGAAAACTAATAATGCTATTCAACTGAAAGCTTTCTGCCCTTCTAATTTTTTTTTTTTACTTTAGCTTTTTATGAACTGTGCTTCATACTTCTACTGAAGCTGAAATGTGCCGAACCTTTTAGCCTGAATGTACTACGTATTGTGTGAACGTTCTCAGCGCTGTTAGACTTGCCAAGATGACCCAAAGGGTTTTATCTGGCTGCTGCAATTTCCTAGTGCCAGTATTAGCCCCCATTTTCAGCTCTTCAATGTCAAAAGAAAGAAATTTTGTATTACAAAATGCACTGTTATCTGACATTAAAAGGAAAAGATTTAAGCTGGAAAGAACTACTCTATTCAGCATTCTTTACAAGTTTTGCAAACTTAAGCAGCAAAACTTACTTTTCCTTTTTGAATTTAATTGACTTTTTTGTTCTTGTGAATTGAAAGTACTGAAATGAGGTTGCAGACATTCATACAGAATGTCTCTCTTTTTTTCTCTTTGTATGTCTTGAGCTTTGGAGGAAAACTAGATTTGAATCCCAGCTCCCTTGCTCATTAGCCCTGGCAGAGATTTAAAGAGCATTTTTCAGCTGTAATTAACTGATCTGTAAAATGAGATACTAGTACCAACCTGCACGGTTGCTATAAGGTTTAGCCATAATGTACATAAAGTTCATAGCATAGTACCTGAAACACTATTAAAAATTACTGTTTTGCAAATATTAGGATAGAACTGAGCTACTTTCTTTCTTTCTTTCTTTTTTTTTTTTTTTTTTGCTGTTTTTGGCCGGGGCTGGCTTTGAACCGCCACCTCCGGCATACGGGGCCGGCACCCTACTCCCTTGAGCCACAAGCACTGCCCCAAGCTACTTTCTTTTAGGAAATCTTACAAACATTTATTTATTCTAATAAGACAATTTTGCTATCTCTTATAGACTAGTAAAAATTTTTAGAAATAAATACCTTTATATTTTAATGTCTTGACTTTTTTCACCATAGTGAATTTCTGTCCTTAATGTGTCATAAGAATTTTTATGAAATTACCGGAATGTGGACATGTTTAGTAAATGTAATGAATGCCATAAGAGTTTGCATGTACTTTCTACTATTTAAAAAAACAGAACTCTTGTGTGTTTAAAAATTTAATTTATAAATGCTCTGTTTTTCTTTTTGGACATCTTCATAAACTTTAAAGTCCTGACTTAATTATCTGAAATAAACTTGGTTGTTCTGTGATTTTTAAATGAAGTTTAAAAATGATATTAGATCTCTGATATCTCCTCTTATCATAATATCACAAATTCATATTTTTCTACTAAAACATATTTGTAAAACTTTGGCAAATTTTTCTTTTTGGTAAAATGTTTGTGAAGCTTCATTTAAAAAAAAAACAAAAACTCATAATATCCAAAAAGGACAAGGAAGGCATTTGGGTGGGATATCCTATAAGGGAGAATTTTTATTTTACTTTGAAATATGAAATCAAATTATCATTGCAATAACTAAGCAATATTGTACCTTTCTTCTTAAGAAGACTAATATGCAAATATGTGTTGTTTTTACAGTTAAAGTAGACCGCTGTAGCTTGCTAATTATAAAACCATCAATGAAATAAATCTTTATTTTTACTTATTTATTATTATTACTATTTGTTTTGACCGTTTTCAGTCAGACAACTTATTTTCAGTAACTCAACTGCTTCCATCACATTGGTTGGACCTTTTTTAATGCATTAGTTTTATACTTGACTTGCAAATGAATAGGTCATTAATTGATGACCCATATTGAGAACATGATTTTGTAATGGGAATGATGTTATAACTACATAGTATTGCAGAACTATCTGGAAATAACACATTGTATCTATCTGTTTAATGTTCATTTTACACCATTATTATGAAATCAAAATTTTCTCAACATCAATTTAGAAATATTAAAGAATCAAAAAAATGCTATATTTAAATTCCTCATTATAAAACTATTGAAGTAGAAAAAAACAACAATATTTATTGGATGAGGGCAGAGTTGGACAAAACTAGTCAGAAAGAGCCAGGTTTACAGATTTTCTTTTTTTTATGGATAGAGTAATAGTTGCAGTAAATCAGTTAAGTTAGAGGTTAAGTCTAGATAAGCAGTTAGTAATCTCTTGAGTTTAAGAGATAAAATTCAAAATTACTTTCTTTGGCTTTAGAACCCATAAATATGGATTTTTTTTTCTTTGTGAGTGATGCAGTTTTTCTTTTGGTAAAGGGAATAGGTTAACGTCGAACTTAGTGATTCTGTCCATAGGCAGATTTCAGTGGTATAAGTTAGGGGTGTCCAACCTTTTGGCTTCTCTGAGTCACATTGGAAGAGGAAGAGTTGTCTTTGACCATATGTTAAATACACAAACACTAAGAAAGCTGATGAGCAAAAAAAAAAAAAAAGTCCATGCATAATTTTCCTGATATCCACCACCACAGATAAGCAAAAACTCCTCACATAATAATCCTAATTTTGCAGCTGCCTGTTCAGAGAGTTTTAAAATTGTCCAGAAAGTTCCAAGTTTGCAATCACTAGTCTAGAAAATGTACATATCTAAGTAATAAAACATTGCTGTGGGGTGTTTTTGACATTTTTTATTACAAAAGTAAAAAAGAAAAGTGGGCAACATAAAATTAGTGGGATATTTGACATTGGATTTGAGAAACTCATGAATCAATACTTCTGGTTCATGGAAGTAGATGCAATTCTCAGTGAGTTCTCAAGGTGCTCATCAGATATTTTGGTTCTAATTTTACTCGTTATGTGCTTCATTCTTAAAAATGTTTGCTAGGAAATATAGGTGCTGCTAAAAAGGCAATGACATGAATAAGGCTTGATTGTGAAGGGAGGGGTATTTGTCTCTGGGAAGACCTATAAAGTCTACTAAAGGGACGTGATCAAATTTTTCTTTAAGTTGAATGTCAGATTACAGCTTTATGCATTCCATTTGAAATTTGGCAGAGAACATATTTATGTCAACTGAAAATGGAGTCACAAATGCACCAAAATATTAATTACTTTCCTGGAAATCTTGAAATCCATTTAAAATTCTTGTATCAAATTGAAAGGCAAACTACATAGTCTTTGCTATTCACAGGATGGGGTAGAGCTGACATATTGAAAGGCATATAATTGTTTGCCTTAATTTTAGTTTGTCATAATTTCAGTTTCATTTGGAATGCTGTTACAGTTTGAAAGATTGTCTTGGTAAGTCAGTTGTCACCTTGAAGACACACGTGTAACTCATTTAAATGGGTGGTTAAATCCACTGAAATTGCTAAATCTGTAAGCCAGTTTTCATCATCAAGTTCTTGCACAGATTTGGTTTTTTCATACCATAAATGACTTGATAACATGTAGCAAATTATAAAATGTTTTCAACATTTTGCCTTGACTTAGCCATCTTACTTCCAAAAAGCAAATGATGTTGCCATAGTCAGCCTCGGGAACATTGAGGAATTCCTGGAATTGGTGATGATTCAATCCCTTGGCCTTTATGAAATTCATAATCTTGTTTTGCATGACATTACCCATTTTTAAAAAACTTTTGCACATAAATTTTCTTGATGCATTATGCAGTGATACTTCATCAGATGTGAATTTTGGGTGGCAATTGCATCATCTATTAATTTTATAAGTCATTCTCTTTTACCTGCCATCGCTGGGGTACCATCAATTATGTCAACATACCAGATATGTTGACAATGGACAAAGAAAATCACTTTAACATATTTTTTACTGCTTTGTATAAATCTCTTGATTTAGTTGTGTCTTATAAAGAAGCTATTTCTTCAGTGACATTATGTTTTCACCAATACCTCTAGTTAAAATGGCAACTTCAGCTATAGCTGTAGCATTAGAGCTGTCATCCACTGCCAAACATAAAATTTAAAATTAGCAGCTTTATTATTCACACTTTTTTTGGCAGATTTTCCAATTTCTCCAATTCACCTGGCTATAAATGTAATGAGACAAACTGATTTTAGAAATATCTCCCCCCCTCTTTTTTTTTTCAGGGCCAATTACATCTTCCTTGCTTTCCGTACATTACTTAATAAATTTGCCATCGGTAAATGGTGTTGGTCTTTTGGCAATTAAATATGCTACCACATAACTAGCTTTTATAGTGGAATCTCTGTGAGTTGTAACTTTTTAAAAAAAATTTTTGTGGAGAAGACAGACTTTTTTCAGTTCCATTATTTTTTCCTTATGATACAATCCATATGCATTGAATTTGGCATCATGTTTTTGCATATAATGCCTTTTCAAATTATAGTCTTTGAAAACTTGCACAAATTCCCTACAAATTAACCAGAGTGCCTTACTATTTGCCTTGACAGAATAGTAGTCATTTGTCCATCTCTCATTGAACAATCTTTCTTCATGTGTAACTTTTCCTTTGGGGGTGTTCTGTTGTCTTTTGAGATGTGTGGAAGCCAGATTGGGATTTAAAAATAATGATAGAAGTGTGATCCCACCAATCACCCTCCCTCCACCCATTTTCCCCCTTCCCCTCCCCTTCCTTGCCCCCCTCCCCATTTCTTGTGCTATAACTGGGTTTTAGCCTTCATATGAAGGTTAGCTTCATAGTAGGGCTGAGTACATTGGATACTTTTTCTTCCATTCTTGAGATACTTTGCTAAGAAGAACATGTTCCAGCTCCATCCATGTAAACACAAAATCTTACAAGGAAACAAGTGAAAATTACTAAATGTAGAATATAAATGTCTTCATATAGTGATTAAAAGGCCATGAAGGCTATGTTAAATAGTTCAATGAAAATATTTCAGATTGTATATGAAGTCTGCACATTGCGCCCCATGATTGCACCAATGTACACAATTATGATTTAATAAAAATTAAAAAAATTCAATGTTGAAATTTCTGTGGGGCTCTTTTTTTGCTTTGGCTTTCTGTTGAGAGAATGGAGAAGCATACTCCCTTCACTGAGTTCATTTTTCCTCCCCACTGGATAAATGTTAAGAAGCTAAGAGAATTTACAACCTGAAGATTTTAATCATCAGGTGGAAACTGAGACTTTTAAGATTGTTCAGCCCTGTTCTGTATAACAGAAAAGAAATTTAAAAAGTTAATTGTCATTTCTTCCGAAAAGAACAAGAGTTGTCCATCCAAGAAGGATTTCCGTGACTGAATCAGCAACGCCCATTCTAGTGGGCATCCTGCTCAGCATGGTCAGTGATGGAGGAAGACCAGGAAGCAAAACAAAATGGTCTGAAATACCACTAGTTGCTTGAACTGTAACGACTAAACCTTGATGTTGAAAAATTACAACTTTATTTCATACCTCAAATCCACAGTCATAAAGTAAGGTTTGAACTTCTATTGAACACCTTTTAAAAGTCATACCAAAAACATAATATCAAGATTGATGTGCACTGTGAGTCATATCTAAAACTAGGTAGAAATATGAATTTTATTTTCTGTTTTAATTTCAGGGAAACTACTGTTGGGAAAGCTGTTAGGGAAGTGTTTTATAATTTTTCACTTTTTCTTATTTTCAGTCATACCCTAATGATGCCAGCAAGCTAATATCCTCTTCTGAGATGTTCATCAAACCTAGTGTGCACTGAAAATCCTATAAGGTTCTGGTTAGATTTCAATTAGTTAGTTACTAAAGAAACATTTTCTTTTCCTGTTGGGTGAAGTTTCTTGACTATTAATAATAGATTCTCAACCATAAAAAAAAGAAAAATATTGAAGAGGGCACAAACAAATGGAAAGACACCCCATGCTCATGGATTAGAGGAATTATTAACAATTTTTTTAAATGACCACACCATAAAAAGCAATCTATAGATTTAATGCAATTATTATCAAAATACCAATGACATAATCCACAGAAATAAGAAAACAATTCTAAAATTTGTATGGAACCTCAAAAGACCCCAAATAGCCAAAGCATTTCTGACTTCAAAATATACTACAAAGCTATACTAGTAACCAACACGGCATGATATTGTTATAGACGTATAGACTGATGGGACAGAATACAAAACCCAGAAATAAATTAATGTATTTATAGCCAACTGGTTTTTAACAAAGGCGCCCAGAGCATACAATGGGGAAAGGACACCTTCAATAATCATTCCTGGGAAAACAACATCCATAGGTAGAAACTACCTATGAAATGAAACTAGACCTTGATGTAATACCATATACAAAAATCAGCTCAAAGTGAATTAAAGACATAAACATAAAACCCAAAATAGCAAAACTACTAAAAAAAGACATAGGGAAAATACTCCAGAACATTGATTTAGATGAAGGTTTTATGGCTAAGACTTCAAAAGCATAGGAAATAAAAAATTAAAATAGACAAAGAAATTCTATTAAACTAAAAGACTTCTGTACAGCAAAGCAAACAATCAAAGGAGTGAAGAGACAACTTGTAGAATGGGAGAAAATATTGGCAAATTATTCATACAACAAGGGATTAATGTCCAGAATACATGAGGAACTCGAAACAGCTCAAGAGAAGAAAAAACAATCCAGCAGTCCCACTACTAGGTATATCAGTGTATCAAAGGAATACTTGCACCCCTATGTTTATTGTAGTCATGATAGCTAAAATATAGAATCAATCTAAATACTCCTCAACAAATGAATGGATTAAAAATGTGGCATACATAGATAATGGAATACTCTTTAGCTATGAAAAAGGATAATGTAACAAAAGTGAAATTCTGTCATTTACAGCAACATGGAAGATGCTGGAGGACATTACGTTAAGCAAAATAATCCTGTAATAAAAAGACAAATGCTGCATGTTCTCACTTGCATGTCAGAGCTTTAAAAAATGAGCTCATGGAAGCTGAGAGTAGAAATGTGGGTGTCAGTGGCTGAGTGGAGAGGAGAGGATGGGGACAGACTAGTTAATGAAAACATAATTACAGCTCGATAGGAGGTGTGAGTTCTGGGGTCCTGCAGCACTGCAGGTAAATGTGTTCAGCTGCAATGGATTGCACATTTTCAAAAATCTAAATGAGGGGATTTTGAATGTTCATGAGACAAAGAAATGATAAATTATAGAGGTGATGGACATGCTAGTTACCCTGATTCAATCATTATACATGGTCTATACAAATGGAAATATCCTGTTTATCCCATAACACATGCAATTATTTTACATCCACCAAAAATAAAAAGAAAGGAAACTCATAATAAAAAGCATAGCACAGTAGTAAATACATAGACCACAGCACAGTCACTTGCTGTCATCAACACTGGGCACCGCACAGAACTGTGTTGTACCTTTGTGCCATTGCACAACTAGCAGTGCAACAGCTTCATAGCAGCAGCACCACAAACACATGAATAATCATTGCCCTACAACATCACCACAGCTGCACTGTCACTAGGCAATAGGAAATTTTCAGGTGCACTAAAATCTTCTGGGACTGCGCTCAAACATGTGGCTTGTCATTGATGGTGCGTGCTTGTGCACCCCTGTGTGTGTTAGAAATAGATGTGTCTTTCTCAGACCCTTACTCCCACCTATTAGAAAACTGTCCTGATATACTCACTTTGTTACAATGAGATATTTTCCTGACATATGCCTAAAAATCTACAGTGTTACCAGGTGAATGGTGCCCCTAGGGTTGTGTAGCGCACAGTAACACACAGTGGTCTGTCTTAGCTGACCCTCAGCACTGCCTGTTCCCTCACTGACTATCACATCAGAATTATTGCTTTGTATCTATAGTGAACGTATAAGAACAGAAAGTCCTTTTTAAGATCAAAATTGAATATTTCAGTTTTTGTGCTTCAAGCTATCCTTTTATTAGTCCTAAATTCGGTAGAATCTTTGAAGGTCGTCGACATCAAGAAAGGATTTTTACATGTAAGTTTCAGGTAGGTAAGAAGTTGTCTCAGTCTGTTTTCTACTGCTATACCAAAATACCACAGATGAGATAAATTGTATAGAGAAGTTTCTCTGGCCCATGGTTCTGGAGGCTGGGAAGTTTAAGATTCTGGGGCTCCGTGTGGTAAGGGTTGTCTGATGCATCATAGATAGAAGGCAGACAGCGCACAAGACAGAGAAAGAAAAACTGGGTTGAACTCACAGGACTCCCAGTGACAACTGACTTAGTCCTGTGATAATAGTAACTGCACTAATCGCCTCTTAAAGGCCTCATCTCTTAAAGTTACAATGATGATTAAATTTCCATATGAGTTTTGGGAGGGACATTCAAACCATAATGTAAGTCAAAACACGTATGCATTATGTGAAATGATACATATATATTATGTGCATTGAACAGCCATATATGTTTAGAGAAAAAACCAGTTAGTATTCAATTCAGTGGGGCCCCTTTTTCTAGCCAAGTACATTTAAAACCTGAATTTAAGGAGAGAAAGAATCTCAAAAATTGTTAAGCAAGGTCAAATCTAGTTTTTCATTTTCCCACAGCCCCTGTGTAAAATCTATTCCTTGGATAATTGCCACCTTGTGAAATAATCACTAATGGTTGTTGCCTTTTAGTGAGATTCCTGGCCTGGCCAGTGCTCCTCAGCTGAGCACTGTAAGTGTGTGGGTGCATTTAATCCTCTCTACCACCTTATAAGATGGATATTATTAGCTCATTTTAAAGCTGAGACTTGAGAGGTGATGTAATTTGGCACAAAGTAAATAGCTGGTAGGTTGGGAAGTCAGAGTTCCCACCCACTCTCTCAGAATCCATGGCCACTTGCTCTTAGTCACTGGTGTGTGTCAGTCTCCCTTAACACTAGATAAAATGATGAGTCAGGTGATGCAATGAGCCTTTGGAGCTATGTACAAATCATTAACTACTGCACCTCTGCGTTTTAAAGGCTTAGTACTAGAGATATGCCACTGAAGCCAAAATCATGGTTGGCCTTTACCTGTGCTATCAAAGTTTGTCACTCAGCATCCTGAATATCATGTGTTCTTGGAGCAACACGAATCTAGCACAATAATTTGGACAGTAACTTATCCAACAGCATTATTTCTGCATATGAAGTCCACAAAATATTAAGAAATTATACAAATTCTAATTTTAAAACTCCAAAAAACATTTTAGAGCTAAAATAATTCACTCCTTTTTGGCCAAATAACTGAACAATAGTTCCTCTGAAAAGTCAAAGTCCAATATTTTTATTTATGTACAACCTGATCCATGTCACCTGTCATTATTTCTGCACTGTTTGTGATACTCCTTTAGTGGCTCAGAGTGCTTGACCTCACTGGCAAACTTGGAGAAAGATTTGGGGACACCAAAGCATTTCCTTTTGTCTTTATCTAATTTGATGGTAACCGATTTCTTATCAAAATGTGAAGAAGAAATCAGAGCAAATGTTTGAAATACTGGTTTAACATTGGCCTCTTCCCACCCAATGAGACAAACTGTTATGCCCAGAAGACACAAGTGGAATTATAGAGAATACACCAGCACAGTGAGGCTAAATTGAGCATAGCATTCTGTGGTCAACAACAGGTTCATACACAAAGAACTTTGACCCCTACGAGCAGGGAAGCAAGGTTTTTATCTTACACTTTCACTTGGAAGAGGGTCCTTAGGAGCAAAGTGGATTTTTACAGAAGCAGAATCTTGCAAGATTGGGGTAGAGGTTTTCACAAGGGGGTGGGAGATGGGTGTTGTGCAAAGACAGGACTATGGTTTTGCAAAGTTCTGCAACTTTGAGTTAATCTTCCTGTCAGAAACCTTAAGAGCTGGTTTCTGCAGTAGGAAGGGGGAGTTGCAGTGGGCTATTAGCAAAATGGAGTCACTCTGGCCTTACAAAACAAGTGAAGGACCTAGTGATTTTATAACAATGAGCATTATGGAAAACCGTCAAAGCTCCTAAATCTCAGGAACTTAAATTAACAACTTAAAATTGTGAGGCCAGCTGCAGGTGGAAATATGGGTACTTAAGGGAAGAGTCATATCTTGATATGCTTGCATTGCTAGAAATAATGACTTAATAAGCTTGAAACCAATATTCAATTGTTCATTATAAGTAGTTTAAGGAATTGAATTAAGAAAATGATTGCAAATGATGGGCAAAGGGAATAGAGACAGAAGAGAAGTGGATCAGAGAAACTCAAAATCTGGTGTAAAATGCAGTGATCCAGGCTTCCAGGCTCTCTAAGATGAGGAAACCATTTTGCTGGAGTTTCACCCCTCGGCCAGTGCAACTCTGCTGCCAGGTCACTGAGCAGGCAAGGCTTGCCCTGGTGAGGCTGCACTCTCCCTCACTCAGGGAGAGTTAGAGAATGCAGACTGTCTAACCTCTTTAAGAGAGAAAACGTCTCTCAGGAAAAGATGAGAAAGATATCTTCTTTCTTGTGTCACCTTGGTATGGTCAGAAATGCCCAAATGTCTGAGCACCCGGCTTGCTGAGTGTTCATTGCCACTCGTGTGATCTGTATGTGTAGTCTAATTGAGGTCTGCTGTAACATGTTGCTCCTGGACTGTGTTTCCTGTCCCATGCTGTTTGTGTTAAGATCATAAATAACTTGGAGAAATAATAGTAAGAGGTAAAACAGTCTAATTAACGTAGTTAGTTAAAGAAATAGCTTAGTTAAAAAATGTAAGCCCAGCAAGAACCATGACATAAGAGTTTAGCTTCTCCCCTTAGATTAATGATTAGAACAATGATGTGTGTAATAAAAACAGAGCTAGCCTGGAGCAAGGGGCTGTTCCACAGTCCTCATGCTTTGAAGGTGGACAGACCCCTGACCCAGCTGCTCTTAAAAAACTTTCTCTTTGAGTTCTGACTTCTCATTTTTCCCTCATCCTCTCATCTCCATCAGTCACTAGAAGGGGAACTCACGCTATAGTCTGGGGCTGGTCCCCAACAGTCAGCCCCACTGACATCACAGACCCTTCCTGCCGTCACAATGCTGGCTAGTCACCCTGGGGAAGACATGAAGACTTTAACTAGGATGCAAACAAGATTCCTTAGTATTTTGGCTTTCTGAGAAAGAAAAAAATAATCTGTTTCTTTTCAAAAAATCAAACCAACCAAAAATAAAGCTGGGAAATCAGGCATCATGAGTGCAGGTACTTATCTCATGGACTGCTTACATCTAACTTTCTCATACTCACTCTCTTTTACTTTTCACTTTCCAAATTTATTTTATTTATTTATTTTGTTTTTTATTTCAGATTAATATGAGGATAAAACTATTAGGTTACACTCTTTGCATCCATTAGGTAAAGTCCTAGTTGTAGTTGAGTCCCTCACCCAGGAGATGTGCCAAGCGCCCCTATATCGTGCCCATTAGGTGAGAGCACACGAAACCCTCTCCCCTTTCTCCCTCTCCGCTTCCCTCCCCACTTTCTCCTCTTTCCTCACCCCCACTTGAATTTAATTGTGTTTTTCTCTAGTGTGGGAATGTAGTTGTTCACATACTGGTTTCATATTAGTATTGAGTACATTGGATACTTGCTTTCCCATTCTTGTGATACTTTACAAAGGAGAATATTCTTTAACTCCATCCATGTAAATACAAAAGATGTAAAGTTGCCACCTTTTTATGGCTAAATAGTATGCCATGGTATACATATACCAGAATTTGTTGATCCATTCATGGTTCATGGGCACTTGGGATGTTTTCACATCCTAGTGATTGTAAATTGAGCTGCAGTTAACATTAAAATGCAAATGTCTTTATCGTAGAATGATTCTTTTTCTTCAGGGTAAATACCTAGCAATGGGAATGCACAATCAAATGGAAGGTCAATTTTTAGCTCTTTGAGGATTCTCCATACTTCTTTCCACAGAAGCTATATTAGTTTGCAGTCCCATCAGCAATATAAGAGTGTTCTTCCCTCCACACCCACACCAACATCTGCAGCTCTGGGATTTTGTGATGTGGGCTATTCTTGCTGGGATTAGGTGATACTTCATTCACTCTCTTATTCTTATTTCTTGTTACAAATAAATAAAATAATAAATCCCAAGGAAGCCCCTCAGATGGCTTGGGCATAAAAGGATAAGAAATTATTTACTTTTATATGAGAATGGTTTGATGCCCACAGTTCCTAAGTGTTGTGTAGAGGTCCCTGAGAGGACATGCCCTTCTGGCTGACTGCAGATGTGATGGGGCACCGAGGGAAAACTGTAGATGGGGAGAGGGGAGAGGGCACGTGTAAAACAAATTGGAAGTCTCCCATTAAGCTTAGCTGTTTGTACAGAACCTCCTCTCAAGTAAAAAACATACTGCTGCCACTGCAAAAATTCACTTGCCATAGTTCCTGGACTCATTCAGCATTCTGGTTGCCTAGATACAGATGTAAACAAAAGTGCCTCTCCCAGCGCCTCCCAGACTGCTGAGGAACAGCCAGATGAACCTGATGGCCTCCCTCCTGGCTCACCCAGTGACCAAGAAAAGAAAGCAAGTACCCTTTTATGTTCGTATTAAAAATAGAACATTTTGCTCAGCTTCTTTAAGGCTTAGGCTTGCTCAGAAAGCTTGAAGGAAGAATGGTTTTTCTTTTCACTCTTCCCACATGTCTCTTTGTTACACCTTGACAAAGGGACTGATGTTAGCATGAGCTGAAAGAAAACGGTCTTGATCTGTAAATGCATTAGACTGACTTTTAATATAGGTAGCTAAACATTTTTTAAAAGTTGGTAATGATTTTTGTTATGAAGCTTCAAAAGGAACCATGATAAACTCAAGGTGTAGACTTTAACATGAAAAAGAGAATAGCTAAATAGAATGTTTTCTTTATTCGTACTCATCATATCGTCCCCACTAATTAGAAAGAAGTTTCAAAGCAGGAAGTGCTTTTAGGCTCTGTTCATACTTCCTGTAACCCCTCACCAGCCCATGCAGCCTCTTGTTCTGGAAAGAGCTGGCGCAATATTGAGCACTAACTTTGGGTATCTATTGGGCATACCACACACTAGCTGTGGAACTTTGGATGATCACCTAACCTTTATTTCCTCTTCTGTAAAATGGGCCAATCAGGCCTATCCTCCAAAGTTGGTATGGGGTCCGTCTTCAGTGAAAAGCTCGGCAGGTGGAAAGACTCAGTCAACAGCTACAGCATGGTTACTGTCCATCCACACTATCTCGAGCAAGTCCTTTACTTCCCTGACCTCAAGACCCTTAACTATAAAAATAATCATCTTAAGTTCTTTCTGTGATGAGGAAGGATTTCAGCTGTGTGAGGCAACTAATGTCATTCTTACGCTAATGTTGAAAGAATGAAATTGTATCATACACTACAAAGTACTTTATATAGTCCACAAGCCCAAAACAACGATACCACTTTAAAATATGTGAAAATGCATACATGTAAACAAATTCCATAACTATCACCAAGCTGTTGGACTATGAGACACTTACTATTTATTAATACAACATCCTAGCCTATAGGAATAGGTACAAAACAGAACTGACTTCCATCTTCAATTAATAAAGATACAAAAATTTAAATACTATCTTAGACACATAAAAATTGCTTTATAAATTAAAATAATTTTACCACCATATGAATAGCTTTTGTTCTAGGTAGTAGAGAGGTTCTCTGCATCTTTAACTTTTCTATTTTTTTCCAAGTTTTCCTCCATTGTCACATTTAACATTTTCCCCTTAAAAGTGTGTGTTGCAGGTGTAAAACAAAACAGATACATATCTAATTTGTTAGCCATGTACTCCAGATAGACAAACAAGGACAATGGCTCCATAATTTAGTGCCATTGGACACAGTATACTCTTTTAATTCCACAAATACTTAGGGCTAGTGGTTGCCAAAAGTGTAAGGCACAGGGATGAACCAGTTGCTGAGATAATACAGAAAATACACACACGCGCACGCGCGCACACACACACCAGGGGGAGCAGTGGAGCAATGAGAAGGAAAGAACTGGCTCGTGGTAGGTGAGGATCTCAGGGTCCAGGAGGAAATAGAAGTGAAAACACACATTAGGGCAGAAAGCCCAGTCCGTTTCTTTAGGGATCCAGGATAATTTCCATGATGCAGACGCTGAATGCCAGTGGATCAGCAGATCCTTCTCTAGGGGAAGGCCGGGTTTCTGAGCATCAGACCCACTGCAGACCCCATTTGACAATGGGGAGACGGCCGTGGCTCTGTCACAGGGCTTGTGACTGCATGGTGAACTGTCCTGCCTGGCTTCCCTGAGGCAGGCCAGGAGAGACCATGGCCAAGTGCACTTCACTGGCTTCCTGAGAATGAACTTACCTTTATCTTTTCCTTACATGTTTTTGGAGGAAGGAGGTTTCTTAGGCCTTAAGAAATAGTAGTTTGTAGGCATTTGCAAAAGGAATTCTTTCTGTATGAGGGTCTTAACATATTCTGCCACCATTATAGTATATAACAACACAAAGGAAAAAAGGAATATATTTTAAGCTTTTAGCTGAAGAGGAATAACTAAGGAAGACCCACTCATACTCTCACTATTAAACCCAGTTCAGTGATAGGCTATTAAAATTAGCATCAACTGTTTGATGTAAGCACTCCAAATTGTATAAAAATATCAACACATTGTACCCCACATATGCATAAATGTATTCATGATCTATGTGGTTATGACTAAATAAAAGGAAAAGAAATTAGGATGAACTTGTGTGTTGTTTTTTAAACTTAAAAGAATGTTAGAGGCTAAAACATTTTCAGCAAATGCAAACAGTGAGTCATCTGCCGGCCTCTTTCTGATCACAGAAATGCTTCAAATCAACAACTTTCATGAAAATAGAACTTTGTAGTAGTACCATTTTATTAGATTCAAATTTGTCAGTTAAGTGTGCATATAACCATCTGTACACTGACTTTTATTTCTCACTGATAAAAATAATCTGAATCCAGGTGCTCATATAGTCTAGTTTTCTAGTTTGGGCTTTTGGTTCTCAAAATTAGTTTATCCCCCTTAGAACTCAGCATGTCAGGAAGAATTCACTCTGTGAGGCGTTCTCGAGTGAGTCAGTCAATAACCAGTGGATATTTAATTTAAAGATTAAGAATGACCTATGACTTTGAATTTTCCAAATGGTTTTTCCTGACATTGATATCAAACTTATGAAATGCATCTCTCCAGTATCCCCATTGAACTTAATTTGGGTTTTAGTCATGAACATTACAAAGCAGGTATGTGCAAGATTAACTGGGCTGATGGTCTATGATTTGTGGTGTACGTTTTGTTTAAAATTAAAACATTTGTGTAAAGATACAATGGATAATAATAAGCTGTAAAGTAGTAGAGGACATATTTTGAATCTATGACATTTGTTTTAGGTAAGATTCTCTCCAGCCAAAATGTCAACCAAGAATACTACAGACATAGTTGAATATGCTGACAAGTAAGTGTTTTAAATTACAGCTAATTTTAACTATTAACTGCACTTGATGATTTAGTCATATTAAAGTTCCTGAATGAGATCTTTGAGTTAAGTTTTCTGCTTTCAGGAGAGACTAAACCATCTCAGAAAGACCAGACTTGTCTGTTTTGTTGGACTAAACAAGCAGACTTTACTGCTGCCTCTTTAAATAACTTCAGTGGGTTCCAATAGACTTGTGGGTAAAGTCATACCACACAGGTCACGAGTGACATGCAACAGTGTTACAGACAGCTAACTCTGACTTCCAAATAAACCATGTAAACCTGTTAAGATTTCATGGTAAATACCCAGGAAATTATGAAATATATTTATTTAATTAGTCATTAGAGAAAACTGTTTCTGTTGTTTATAGTGCCATACCTGGAGCTCATCCAGGGAAGGTCTACAGAGGAGGGGTAACTGTGGGCACTGGAAAATGTAATAACATGCTACTCACACGTGTACTTTGCCCCAAATACCCTGGAATTACGGTTTGTCAAAGTGGGATTACAGAGTATTGCACATTAATTTGAGCTGCTTTTTACTTTGTATATCAAAGCAAGATTTGGTCTCATGCTTCCAGTAATGTCTTCAGAGGACTTGGAGATTCAGTCTCTGCCCTTTCACTGATTTGCTGTGTGACCTCAGTCAGTCCCAAAATGTCTCTCAGCTTAAGCTTTTAAATCTGCAGATTGACCAAATTATAGCTTTCCAATTATAGACCAAGAAAATGGGGAAAGGGGATAGGGAGGAGAGGGGAGTGGGAAGGATGGGTGGAGGGAAGGGTAATTGGCAGGACCATACCTACGGTGCATCTTACAAGGGCACATGTGAAATTTACTAACTGTAGAATACAAACGTCTTAACACAATAACTAAGAAAATGCCACGAAGGCTATGTTAACCTGTTTGATGCAAATATTTCAAATTGTGCATAAAACCAGCACATTGTACCCCATGATTGCATTAATGTACACAGCTATGATTTAATAAAAAAAGAAAAAGAAGAATGTCTTCTACATCAGCTTAGATATAACTAGAGTCCATTATTCTAAGTGAAGTAACTCAGGAACAGAAAAATAAATGCCATATGACCTCATGCATAAGTGGAAGCTAAACTATGGCTACATAAGGGTACACAGAATGGTACAATGGACATTGGAGACTCAAAAACAGGGAGGAGGAAAAGGCATGAAAAATTACCTGTGGGGTACAATGTACAGTATTTGCATGGTATGTATACCGAAAGCCCACATTTCACCACTATGCAATATATACACGTAATAGAATTCAGCTTGTACCTACTACATCTATTACAATAAAAAAACAAAGAAAAAAAAATCTGCTAGATTGAGAGAAGACACTCTCTCAGCTTCACTGCAACCTTAAAGTAATTCTGATTCTAAAATAAGTATCATAAACACAGAAGAAAAATGACTACATAAACGTGTCAATGTGAAGACAAAAATCTAGATAGATATTGGACTTTTAAAAATTGCCATTATCAATGAAGATGATGAAATTTTAAATTCACTGATTTTTACTACACTATTTTCATGATTAAGAATTTCCCTTTTCTGGCTTGGCCACCATAGCTCAGTGAGAAGGGCACCAGCCACATATGCCGAGGCTGGTGGGTTTGAGCCCAGCCTGGGCCTGCTAAACAACAATGACAACTGAAACAAAAAAAAATAGCTGGGCATTGTGGCATTGTGGCCGGTGCCTGTGGTCCCAGCTACTCAGGAAGCTGAGGCAAGAGAATCACTTAAGCCCAAGAGTTTGAGGTTGCTGTGAGCTGTGACACCATGGCACTCTACTAAGGGTGACATAGTGAGACTCTGTCTCAAAAAAAAAAAAGAATTTCCTCATTCTTTAGCCAATCAAATTTAATATATTCTAAATAATTCAATCACAGTGTTTCAGCCCCTCTTTTTATTCTACCCATAATTTGTATTTGTTTATGTGATTATGACTCTATAATGTAGAAAAAAAATGAAACCAAACACAAGGAAAGGGTTTTTTTTAATGTTAAAGAACTAAGACATTTGAATAGATAAGATATTTTTTCTTTTTTTTCTTTTATTTGGATAGATGAATTTTTGTTGTTAAGGATAATAAATGCACAAAAAATTATCACAAATACATATATTAGCTAAATTTATCTTCTAAGAAAAAAGGAGAGGCTTGTTCCTGACTCTCCATAAGACAAATGGAGAACAGAAATCATTCTTCTAATCTGTCAAAATCCTGTATGAACTTATATGCATTTGAGGTCACCCAAAATGATGACCACCATCCCAAGAAATGAGAGAACAAATTCTTTTTTTTTTAAATAATTTTATTACATCATAAATGTGTACATTAGAGCAATCGTGGGGCACAATGTGCTGACTTCATATACTATCTGAAATATTTTCATCGAACTGTTAAACAAAACCTTCATGGCATTTTCTTAATCACTATATGAAGACATTGACATTCTACATTTAGTAAGTTTCACCAGTACCCTTCTAAGATGCACCGTCGGTGCGATCCCACCAATTGCCCTCCCTCCACCCATCCTTCCTCCTCCCCTCCCTTGCCCTTTTCCCCATATTCTTGTACTATAATTGGGTTTTAGCCTTCATATGAAAGCTATAAATTAGCTTCATATTATGGGTGAGTATACTGGATATTTTTTCTTCCATTCTTGAGATACTTTGCTAAGAAGAATATGTTCCAGCTCCATCCATGTAAACATGAAAGAGGTAAAGTCTCCATCTTTCTTTAAGGCTGCATAATATTCCATGGTATACATGTACCACAATTTATTCCATTCATGGGTCGATGGGCACTTGGGCTTCTTCCATGACTTAGCAATTATAAATTGGGCTGCCATGAACATTCTGGTACAGATGTCTTTGTTATAATGTGTTAATCCCTAAAATTTAGAGCCATTCTAGATTATTTTCCTTATCTCACTTCCCTTACTCAATTCATCAGCAAATTTTGTTGGCCTTACCTT